>MQRK01210766.1:18041-33643 GCA_001938485.1 Girardia tigrina | reverse complement strand
GATTTATCATGAACCATCTCATTAGAGTGAGTTTGTCTCCTTGAGTGAGATTTTTCTGCATTTCCCCGCACATATTTTCTACGCGGTTTTGGAGGTGCGTTCTGTTGCGCACTCAGAGCTTTCGATACGGTCGAGGAAGATTGTGGGATTTCCGTCGACGAGTTATTCTATGACGATTTCAAAAGCGATTTCGATCTGGTGTCGTCACGCCACCACAATGCCTCCATCAATAGCTCACTCAGATGAGTATGACGCTACGAAGAAAAACCCGTTCAGCATTAGTGAGAACGTTTATTTGAGAGTCAGCGGGAAATGCGATGAACCATGGACGGGGCCACATGCAATTACATCATTGAAATCTGCAGTTGGGGTGCAGCGGGACGACGATGGAATCACGAAGCATATATCCCACATCAGGAGCACAGTGGACAATCGACAACTCATGTTAGTTTATTCCGATGATCACATTTCACCCAGTGAAGAAGAAATGAGTGGAACGACAACGCAAGAGGTAGCTGCAGATTCCGCTGAACGACCGGTGCGGGTACGGAAGTCCTTTCAGTATCAGGACGATTATGTGATTTGATCTGGAGGAGTTTAATTTAATGGATTAATTCTAATTTGTTTTAATAATATAGCTTTTAAAAATTCGTGTTTCTCGATTTAATTCCCATGTTGTCTCGATTTGTACCCATGTTAGACCTTATTTTACAGTTTTACCGTCGATTTCATGATCGTATTCTTTGATCGATGATATTCAAACGTGTTTGAATATATAGAGTCTTCTGTCTGAGAACTTAAAAATGGTGTTAGAAGTGGGATTAGGCGATTTCAATCCCCGATTCCCTCAAATTGAACAAACAATCCATCTACGCATTACAGATCAACACAGCTTATTCCGCCATCAGTATCTTAAGAAGCATTATACGGATCATTACACGAGAATCAACCATTCACAGATCTTGATACATTCCACCAATTACAACTTAGACGATCATATCGAGCGAACTCCTTTACTATCCTGAAAGCAGACACTCGGGGTAGCGCCAGAGAGTTGAAGCAGTCCCGAAAGGGAGTGCTCCAGTTCCAGAAATTTCAGTACACTGCCCGCACAGAGAGAGTTGGATTATATCGTATTATAGTATTTTATGTATAATTCAATTGAGACATATGCATCGGAAATATATAATTAGTGCATTTTCATTTTTAAAAAGGATAATTTAATATTTTTAACTGAATTAAAGTTTTGAATTAAGATTTTTTATTCGATTCAGTTTATTTATTATTGCCAAGTTTTGAAATCTATGTTATTAAGTGAAAGAATTCGAAAATAGATAAAGTCTTTTGATGAATATTTTTTTTCAAAGAAACGGAAAAATGATCTAAAATAGTAACCCTCTAATTATATGTGCTTGTTTCGTGATAAATTTTAATTTTAAATAATTTAATAAAAAATAAAATCAAAAATTAAAAATTTTTTTTTAAATAATCGCTGAAAGTCAAACGGAATATTTTGTTGGAATAACAATGTGAAATTGATCTCACTATCAATTTGTGTTACAAATCTAAATCGATTAGTTCTAAATCAATTTATTGATGAATCATAATCGCCGGTTATTATTTTGACCAAAAACCGATCGTCGTTAAGAAAGTTCCAAATTTTTATTCACCGAACAAACAGATCTTTCAGTCGAGTGTTTGATCGGATTTCGAAAACAGATTGCCGAATAAAAAATCGATAAATGACGCAATATCGATATTCGCTCATTTCTGTGAGATTGTCGGACCGGTGCCGCTTGTCGTTTATCCAAAAAAATACAATCTCTCAGTCGAAATAATTGATACGATTGTGCTGAAAGCGATGTCTGGATTATCAGTCGTGCGAAAGGGGTGAAACCGTGAAACCACACATGCTCTTATGCTCGATACCATTTTTTGTTGTTTACTTCACTCTGGGACATTTATGCTCATGGATTTGAGCGACCATGCTGCATCAATGTTTGCTATAGGGCAAAATAAGAGCAAGGGAACTGTTTGTGTCCAAATTCTTAGAGATTAGTTCAAAATTAAAACCGCTATTGAACAAAAATATAAAATATTTTTATCAGGAGTTAGTACCGAATTTTAAAAAAATGTGTGTATATTTGTTCGGCTTGACTAGACGTTCTGCGTACAGTCAATTGATAATCTTCGAGTATCACGAGGGCTTGTCTATGGATGAATATGCGTCTCAGGTGAAGATTTTAGCATCAAAGGTCAACGATCTAACAAAGGCTGCCTTCATGGCTGGACTGTCTTTCTAGTTGTAGGAGGATTTCGAACGGGCCAGCGACCGACCGCTGACTGAAATGGTCGAGTATAGTCGCAGGTATTTGGTGATTAAAAAGTGTTTATTACAGGGTTCAATGGGAACAATACAACACAGAAACAACAACTAGGAAACGTGGAGTTCCGAAAGTCAGGGAGAACTCGATAAACCCAGAGTAAATCTTCACAAAGAACCATATGTTTGTCGTGAGAGAGACACCGAATAGAAGGAAAGAAATCATCATAAGGGTTCTCAGTGACAATCAAACATACATAAAATATGCAACAAATGTCAGAAACCGGGTCATATTGCAAAATATTGTCGGGCCCCCCATAAACGCAAGTCTGGCCCCTTAGTTAAAAAAATACAAATGAAAAAGAAATAGGGATTCATATTTATTCATATACAATGTAGTGAATTCCAATCTCGAATGTTAAAGAAAAAACAATAACAACATTTCATAAAATTAAAAAAATCGAAATTGCTAAATTAATAACACAGAAATTTTTTTAATGGGAATTTCGTTCTGTCTTGAGTAAAATTATATTTATAAAACAAATTACCTTCACAGAAATTCAATTGATTTTTGTGTAGTTTATTTATAAAATTAATTATTAAAAAAACATATTGAAATTGAAGATTTAAAATAGATATTTAATTTTGTTTTAAAAAGCTTCTGTTTTAATTGTGAGTCTTAATTTCTTTTTGATTTAGAATGGATGATAACACCAAATCTAACATCTATAAAAGATGAAAATGTTGACGATTCAGGAAGATATTCTAAAGAATAGATTGAAATCGCTCCTATATCAGCCGAAACCGTTGCATGACCGGTTTAAACCGTCATTGTTTACTACTTTATCTTCAACAATATGAATACCGAATTAGAAATATGTTTAAGAAATAGTTAAATGGAAATGGTGAGCAACAGCATTTCTGAATTCGTGAAAAGTAAGGAGTTTATTTTATGTTTAAAGGAATCCTTTATTCCGGTTATCAGAGAGAATAATTTATTTCAAAAGGAGATTGATTGCTCTTTTTCTGAATCTGTTTGCTTTTGTTGAATCTGAATTTTGGTTTTTAAAAATTTCAAATTATAATAAAAATTGAAAAAAAATATGGAAAATAGAATTAAAAAAATAAATAAATGAAAATGTGTTTAAATAACAAATTTCACCTGTGGTAGTTAATAAATTTTGCAAGTCTTTATATCTTTTTGATTTAGAATGGATGGTAATTCCGAACCTAACATGGTGGCAGCGCTAGAGGATTCAATCACGAACCGACTGATTACCGAAATGTTCCAGATCGGAGAAAACCTAGAGAAATTTATTTCTCGCTGCAGAAGATATTTAGAAGCAGCCGAAATTAATCAAAAGAAATGCAAACATGTATTTACTCCATGATACATGAAGAACTCTTGGAAGCATATGAGAACACTGCTGGTAAAGCTGATAATTTTGAGGATCGGCTAAGACTAGTGTTTGAGAAGCTATGAGTAGCCGCGACGGATTGGGAAAAACTGTTGAGTTATCGCAAAGGTGCTGAAAACGCACATACTTTTTTTCAAAAAAGTAGACCAATTGGTAAAAAATGCGTTGTCGCATAGAATCGTGGAAGAAGAGCTGAAAGCTCAAATGTTAATTCATTGCAATGATGATGAAGATGTTGTTCGTGAAATTGAATTACGGAAATTAAAGAATGTCAACGAAATATCTGAGTTCGTTCCACTCGTAGACGAAATAAACCACGAAAAGAAAAGCAGGATCATTACTGTCCGAAGTTATCGAGATGTTGTTCGAAATAGCAGGACTCCTGGGGTAAATAAAAAATGACTAAATCAGACTCAGTCGAGAAAACAACTGCCAAGAGAGGAATCAACCGAGTCCAAATGTTATATTTGTCATCAACCAGTACATTTCAGCTGAAATTATAATTATTTAGGTGGTTTTATTGAAAAAGAAACTCTGAAATATATGTCGAATCGAGTTTCAAAAGGTTAAAATTAATTTGATTTTAAGTAGGAAAATTGAATGCCCAAAGATAATATGTATTATTCGCGTTTGTAAACATATATTAAACTCTCTTAATTTTTGAATAAATATTAGATAATTTCGACTTTTGCTTTCCCTCCTTTGTATTTGTTTTTTACTGCTTGTACAGCCTCATATGCTAAGTTAAAATATTTCTTAATTAAAATGAATTCATTAGGTAATGTGAATAATCAGTGCCTTATTTTGTTTTAAATGTTTGCTTAAATTATATTACTTTATTTTTTATTCAATTTTTGAGTTCATAATTTAAAATTTCGTTTTGACATAATATAAAACTTTTTAATGTTTAAATTTTTAATATTGACAGATTTCTGCCAGATGGTTCAGACAACTAAATATTTAATGTGTTAAGGTTTTTGTTTTTATTAAATACCTATTTAAAATAATTAATTATTAAAACTTTTAAGAACACCAATATGACTTTTAATATTTTTATTAATATAACAAGTTTGATTGTCTTAAGGACAATCTTTGTCAAAACTTTCGTACGATTGCATCAGTCTAATTAATTAATGACTTTAATCCTATTATCTGATAAAATGGAGATTTACATAAATTGTTAAAATACTTATTCAAAATTTTATTGGTTAAAAATTAAAGTAATTTTTAATTAGTCAAAGAATATTAATTCAATTTATTTATTTAAAAATTGTAAATAAAATTAATAAACTTATTTAAAATTTACAATTATTTTAAATTAGAAATAAATTTAAACATTATATATTTTCAGATAATAAGAATTAAAATATTAGTCATCCATCTGGGTAGGAGAGACGCAATTCAAATCAACATACAACATTCAAACACAAAACATCAAACATTAAAAGTATACCTCACAGAAACTACTTAATAAAAAGAAATTATTTTAAAAAGTGAATACCACTTTTAATACTTTTCTGCTAAAAACGTGAAAAGATATCGATTTTTATTATTCACACATTTTGTCAACCTGTTTTCTGTTTGGTACAAAGTCAATCTTAGACAGGCTCACTTGTAAGACTAGTTATAATAATTGAAAAAGAAAAAAATATTAATGAACAAATTAATAGTGTTGGGTATTAAATTATCTTTAATTTCAAATATTTACTTTTTAAACACAAATCTTTATTCTTTATATTTAATCTGTAATCTTTAATCTGACTCCAATTAATCAGAAAGGACTTCCAACATAAATATATAGACAATGAATACAAATTCCTTTATAAAATTTTATTTCAAATAACAAAAATTAACAATTCAAAAATAATAATAATAATTCAATTCTTGATGACAGAACACAAACACAAAGCAATATTTCGTACGAGTTAATAGATTACAATAAAAACGGTGAATCTACAAAACGAACGAATGTTTAAAATTAAATTAAACCTTCTTCTCCCATAAGGGATACTTGTGGTTTAAAGAATAATATTTTAAAAATAATAGAATAATATTTTTAAATAATAAAAATAATTTTGAGTTTACTTGCTTCCTTTTGTTTTTTGATGAGAGAATTTTTGGACAAACTAAAACTAAATTTTCTGCTGTTTATATTGTAATTTTCATCAGCCTTGAAAATTGATTAAGTAAAACAAAGACTAAAATATTTTTAATTTTAGATTCCAAATTTTGTTAAACTAAATATTATTTTATTTGAAATTAATAATTTTACCAAAAGAATTATTTTAAAATTTTTTCTACATAAAATTTTATCAAAAGTGTTCATATATATTTTTCGAAACCCTAACAAATCTCCCCCAATAGAAAATATCGTCCTCGATATTTAAACTTCAATGAAAGATCAGAGAAAAAACAGACTATGAACACTTTTGAAAAAAAAATAATCTTTGATACTCTACTTTTAAAAATGAAAATTGTGAAAATATTTTACTTTATTATTAAATTTTTATATTAGTTTTTAATCAATGAAGAGTTGACTTTACTATCACAAACACATATCGCTCGTTTTTGAACTTTTCACACTCTCACACACCCATAAAAAGTTTAAAATCACAATGTTTTTTAAGATGTTCGTAATTTTATTAAGATAAAAGTGCATCAATAAATAAATGAATGTAAATATATACAAAACATCAATTTTTATCTCACGATTTACACCGCAGTAATCAAGTTCATTTGGATTCCTTGAAGTTCGAACCGGCACAATCGACGCAAGCAATCCGATTAACTCTTGATCACTAAATATGCAATCGATACTGAATCCCAATGAAATGTTTTAAACCGAATAATAGTTTAAACCTGTTTTGTTCTATTATCGAAATCTAAATTAGTAAGTAAATGATCTAAAGATTTAAGTAAAGAGTGATTATAATCTCTTAGTGTTGATTGATAGACATGATATCTTGTAATGGATTTAGTCTCTTTATGTAAGATTTTTCCATAAGGTATAGATACCAAATTTCCACTTTTTAAATCTAGAGAAACACCTTCTAATTGTTGTAAAACATCCATGCCAAGCAATAATGGGCAACTTTTTGAAATTAATACGTTTGTTATAATATTCTTGCCACCAATTTTTATTGACATTTGAACAGTTCCTTCAATCGGAAGATTTAACTGATTGTAACCTTTCCACAGAGGGTGCTAGATTTAATTTTTCTGATGCTAGAAGCATCTATTCGTCAACAATTGTCACTGCTGAACCAGTATCAACTAAAGCTGTAATATATCTATCATTTAATAAAACAGTTATTGTTAATCTTTTGCCGAATTTAGTTCTCACAGCAAAAAAATAACTATTTGGTAAACCCCATTGATTTCTTATTTCAACCTCTCTTTTTTGTTTTTCCTCTGCATTTAAATTTCAAGATTTGGATCGACATGTTTCATTTCCTTAAGTTGTAAGAATGGATAGTTATTCGGTAATGGTCCAAAACTTGTCAGATTGAATGGTGCATTTGAATTTAACGTTTCTTGATTCTTTATCCTTTGTAGCTGATTCTCGTAATCTTTCCACTCGCTTTTAGGTATTGCTGGTGCAGATAAATTACTATTACTTACAATTTCATTTCCAGTTTCACTTTTTCTTCCCTCACTTGTTACACTGTTGGAACTATCTGAAACAGATTCAAATTGTACTTTTTTATTTCTTTTTCTAGACTTTTTACGACGTTTATTAATTTTCATTTCTGATTTTAATGTATTTATTTCTTTATGATGATGGTGAATTATAAAAAAAATTGCTATCATAGGAATGCATCCGATTATTAATTTCCATGAAAATCCCAAAATTGTAAATAATCTATATGTTGATAAAATTTGAGAAATAACAACGTTGGATATCGTAAAAATTACATATATTCCGATTAAACCAGCACAAGCTTGACCAAAAAATATAAATTTTCCCCATATTCTTTTCATCGTATTCATAGTGGCTCTTTTATAATGGTCTATACTCAAAAAATTATCATAGTTTACTTTTCCTACTCCATACGGTAAAACTGTATCAATGATTTCATTCATTATCCTTTCTTTTTCCGAAGGGAATAAGAAATTTCGTCTTGAATCTTCAATTTCTTCTGGTGAATAGATACCAATTGTTGACATTTGATCTAAAGACGTAAAATTTATTAAATATTCTAATTTTGTTAAATCCAATTTTTCGATGCCATTAACTTCTTTATTATTTGGTAACGAAATCCACATTTCTGGTGTTAATCGATATAAAGGTGCTGTTATCTCATTACATAGTAATTTTCTAGGTCTTATTCCATTTTCCACTAGAATTCGTGTTATAGGTTCTACAAATCTTAGTTCACCTTTATAACTAACTGGAAGTTTATTTGTACACTCATTATGATTTATTATTTGAACTGATATTTCTTTATATTTATAACTATACAATGCTTCACCCATAAATTCGTCCAAATACACCTTTTTCAGTGACTAATATTGGAGCGACTAGATTAGGATTTGTCACTACTAAAGCGATTCAATTTTGTAATATTTCTCGGTTCAATTTACAATCATTTAATATAACCTCACGATATAAGTTTTCCACTGTTAATTGATGAAAATGAAATGCGAAATCCATTTTATTGCTCAAATAATTTGATAATTTTATATCAGCATTATGTACAACTGTAGCATCAGATATCTTTTCTTGAGAAACATACAGACCCTTACAATTTGTTGAATACATTGGTTTTCCACAACGGTTTTCTCTTTCTTTTCGAATAAATCTCATTCCATCTATTAAAAGAGATGACATTAAAACTGTTGCCAAATTCTTTTTTTGAACTGGTACTGCTTTTCGAGTTTGATGCTTCTTCGGTTTTAACATATCTGGTCTTTCTTGTATTTGAATGCCTTGAGCTTCAATAAATTCTGCTGATTTAAGAAATGCCAAATTACAATCTTTATAGTTAACTGAGTATAATAATATAGATTCTCCTGTTTGACTGCTTGTAGTTCGATAATTAAAAAATGGATGAGACTGTAATTTCCCTGTAACATCATCAAAAATTCCTTCAAATTCTCTCAATTCTGTTTGATATTCCTCTGATATCATGATTTTATCTACTATTTTATTTCCCAATTTTACAGATTCTCCTTTACATTCTCCATCCGGATCCATTACTCCTTTTCGAAATACAGATTTTCTTGTAATATATCCAACTTTGGCAGTTAATGTTAAAGTGGAATCAATTTTTAATTGTTTAGTTTGAAATGCTGCTTCACAATTTTCTGGTAAGATATCAACTGGTCTTGGTATAGCGTCTATTTTAATAAGAGAAGAGTGACTCCATTTTCCACAATGAAAAACATAAGTTGCACGTTTGACTATACACTCTCGTACTTTTGCTCTTCTAAATCCTGATTTTTGATATAAATGATATAAAACATTTTTCTCTTCTTTAATTTGAAATGGATAAGCTTCAGCACATTCCAAGACATCCATTAATGAATAAATTTTGCCTACTTCTGTTTGTGAACAATCATACGCCACTAAAGACATCGTTGGAGATACACATAAGAATAAAATCATAATTAATGATAACCACCACATTCTAGAATTATATTTAGATTTTTTACCATCATCAATTTTGTTATCTGTCAAAGATTCATCTTTTATTACTTTATTTCGAAACTTTATACTTCTTTTTGACACACTTTTACTTATTAAATTAACATTTATATCTATATCGGACATGTTTTGATACTGTAACATATTTTCTTCCTTTTTTTTCAAATTTTTTGTAAATCATCAGTAAATTCATTAAAATCATTAGTATCGTAACATTCTTCAATATAATAAACTGTTATATTATTAATTTCTTTTTCATAACATTCATAATCGTATAAATAATTTTCATCTTGTAATTCTACATCCAAAAGGGATAAAAGTAATGTTCCTTCAATTTTAAACATTTCTTTGGCTTTTTGTCTTATAGTTTTTACTTTAATTGTCCACACTTCAGCAGTATTAATTGTACCTTTTCCTGGAACTTTTATTACTAGAAATAATCTTTGAATATCTTTATTTTTTCGTCTACTATTTTGTCCAAATTTTATCAAAATTTCTTGTATTTCTTTTTTAAACATCGTTTCTTGTTTTAATTTATATATTAATGCCGATCTAAGATTATTTATTACACTATCAGTAATGTTTAACGTTTCTATTTCTTTAATTATATTCTTTAACTTTTCTTCATTAACTTCATTTTTTAATCGTAATGCCAAATCTTTAATATAATTTTCAGATATATTCATTTTATTATCATTATTTTCTAACATTATATCAACAGTATTAATGTTATTTGGCAATATTCCATAATCCACTAAATAGTCTTCTAATTCTAATTCAAAACATTTAACATTCATAATAAATTTATCATTTCCAATCTTTTGCATAAGCATTTCCTTCAACTGTTTAACTTTTTTAGGATGATCAATTTGAATTACTGTAAATTCTTGTCCATTAAGAGTTATAAAAATCTGAAGATTATCTGTCATAGGCATTTTCCTAAATTGTTCTCCTAAAAATTTCAAAAATGTTTTCATTTCACAATTCATCGTCGTATAATTTACTACCAACTTTATAAAATGTTCAGTTTTATCATTTTGTAAATTTAATTCAATAATTTCTTTAATATTTTTACTTATTTTAACATTTAAATCTTTATTCATTTCCATTGCGTTTATTAATCTACTCATATATATTCTCGATTTATCTAATTTAACGTCATCAATTTTATCAGAAACACTTTGAACTTTACTTTCAGCTTTACTAGTATTTTCATTTTGTTTTAATTTATTTTTACTTTTATCTTTTGATGTTGATAGCATCTGTACACTTGGATCAGTTTTATTAAGTCTTGCGGACATTCTGTCAAATTGTGTTCTTAATTCATTAAAATCTGTTTTCATAAAATCATTGGAACCTTCATCCTCAGATGAAAAACAGTTTATATCAGATTGATTATCTTTGAATTTGATTTTCTTCTTAAAAATTGATGGTGATGGTATTTGCGTATAATAATTATTTTATCTGTACAACAGGTGAGATATTCTAAATAGAACACTGAGGGAGTGTACAGAAAAATCTAAGAAATTTAAAAAATACATTTTAAATAAAAAAAACTTTAAAGAAAAAAATATACAATACATTTGAAAAATAAATTTTAAATAAAAAAACTGAAAGATAATTAAAAGTTCATTTAAACAAAGTTCATTTTTTAAAATATCAATTAAATATTTTAGTTTTATTGGAAAGAGAAATCATTTCTTTTCAAATTAGTAATTTCTTCATTTCACATAAAAGTAAAAAAATAATGGAACAATCTTATTTCTTTGGTGTTATTTATTCTGAAATTTAAAAATCAAGAAAATTGGATGGAAATTAAAATAATGAGGGAGTATTAAGATAAATCAAATGTATTAGTCTAATGAATTTTGATCGATGTATTTTTCTTTGTAACAAATTTTAAAGAAAATGAAAGAGCTAATATTTAACGAACATATTAGTTTTTTACAAAAGTAAAATTCTAAATTAATATGATTATATTACATAGCAAAAGAAAATTACTAAAATTCATTATAAACATATTGCGTTGGAGAAAGTCTATCAAAGAAGAAAGATTTATAAATTCACTCAGATAAAGGCTATTTGAAATTTTCAGACGTAACCGAAAATAAAGTTAAGGCTGTGTCACGTCAAATGTGCCTGATACAAGAAAGAGTTTGATTTAACAGAGCCAAGCATTGGTAAATTGTGGAAGTACCTCGCAGAATTTCATATTTTGCATTTATAGTCCCACGAAAAGGCTAAATAGATTGGGACAATGTGTTCTTTACAAATGAATATGTCTAATATATCTAAGCCTGGTTAAAGTTTCAAAAAAAGTATAACTCATGTTGTGAGTTTTGAAATACAAACTTAATAATTATACACTCGTTTAGCAATCACTAAACGTTTAAAGATCCTAAAAACGAAAACGTTTAAACGGTCGTTTAAACGCTAAACGTGCCCACCTCTATTTGTATAGTCCACAAAACAAAGTGCTGTTCTTATGTTATTTTGAACTCCAGCCCAAAACTGATCTTCAACTATCTTTTTTGTTTGTTCTGTCTAATTTCTCTGTTCTCCAAACGCTATTTCCGAAAGTGTAGATAAATGAAAAGCAAATTCGCCAACTGATTCCTCCGCATTTTGAATTCGAGAATAAAACTTTTTCCGTATGATTCTACCAACATCACCACTTATTAATTTTTCAGCCATTAAATCTTTCATATTTGCCCAAGTTTCAACTCCATTTTTATCAATTTGATTAAAAACTTCTCTAGCTGCACCTTTTAAATATAACGGTAATCTTTAAATCATTATTTTTTCGAGCCATCCATACGCTGTAGCAAACATAAAATATTCTGTCATAAAATCTACAAATTCAACGGGATCTCCCCCATAATGATTTACAGGTAACTTTTGACAACTCGCAAAATCTATATTATTCTCTCTATTTTCTGCCATCGTTTCTTTTTTAACTTTTTTTACGATTTTTCAAAGGATAATTAGACATTTTGATACTTTTTCAAAATTTCAATTATTAAAAATATAATCTCTTTTTATTTTAAGAACAGAGGGCTCACCAAATATATTTATGTTGGGTATTAAATTATCTTTAATTTCAAATAGTTACTTTTTAAACACATCTTTATTCTTTATCTTTAATCTGTAATCTTTAATCTGACTCCAATTAATCAGAAAGGACTTCCAACATAAATATATAGACAATGAATACAAATTCTTTTATGAAACTTTATTTCGAATAACAAAAATTAACAATTCAAAAATAATAATAATAATTCAATTCTTGATGACAGAACACAAACACAAAACAATATTTCGTACGAGTTAATAGATTACAGTAAAAACTGTGAATCTCCAAAACGAACGAATGTTTAAAATTAAATTAAACCTTCTTCTCCCATACTGGATACTTGTGGTTTAAAGAATAATATTTTAAAAAGAATAATAAATAAAAGAAATAATTTTGAGTTTACTTGCTTCCTTTTGTTTTTGATGAGAGAATTTTTGGGCAAACTAAAACTAAATTTTCTGCTGTTTATATAGTAATTTTCATCAACCTTGAAAATTGATTAAGTAAAACAAAGACTAAAATATTTTTAATTTTAGATTCCAAATTTTGTTAAACTAAATATTATTTTATTTGAAATTAATAATTTTATCAAAAGAATTATTTTAAAATTTTTTCTACATAAAATTTTATCAAAAGTGTTCATATGTATTTTTCGAAACCCTAACAATAGTTTAAACATTGAAAACTGCTTTACACCTTGGAATACTCTAAGCTTACCTTACTCCGAGGGTTTTAAACATCTAAAGAATGCAATCTTGGAATCAACAAATAATATTTTAAATTTAAAAATTATATCTCAATCATTTAAAGTTGAAAATATGTTTTACAATAAATCATATACTCTTTTATGTTTGTGTTCGGACATTGTTTATCAATACACATGTAATGGGTGCAATGCCACATACATCGGAGAGACTGCCCGTCATCTCCGCAAACGATTCCCAGAACCCAGTCAAAGAGGGGGAAAGAGTAGTATTGTTGAGCATATAAACGTGTGACTGAAATAAGAACATAAATGATTTTATGATTTTGTGCAAGCATTTTAAAAATTATTTGTAAAAATTATTTTTAAAAATTATTAATTAAAGTTAATAAACAAAGACATTGCTGATTTAGATAAAAATATTACTAATTCAAAAAACGAAATAAATAAAAATATTACATATACAGAAAACAAAATAAATAAAAATATTACTGATATTGAAACTAAAATAAATAAAAATAATACAGATAATAAACTAAAATAGATCTTAATAATTTTAATATACTAAATTGAGAAATACAAAATAGAGTTATAAAGTGTGAAGATTGTTTAAATAACTATAAAATTCAAACTACAAAAGAGATTGCTTCAATAAAATCAATCAATGAGAACGATCTTGAAAATCGAATCGAAAAACTTAATGATCAATCCAAAGAAGATCTCAATCAAATAATTAGAAGAATTGATGATGTAGAAGTGAATAAGAGTTCAAGTTTTACATCAATAGAAAGAAGAAACAGAAATATATTTATATATATACTTGCAGAACTATTCAAGGGTAGAACCGATCAAATCAATAAGAATATCAGTAAAATGTTATCTAAATAGAAAATATAAAAATTATGTTTACAAACAAACTTGGACAAACTTGGTTAGACAACAAATATGTTAATGAAACCTGTGATCAGATTGAAAATCTCGAAGTTAAAGATCTCACTGTTACCAATAGTCCCTTTTTCTAGAGTCTGCTCTTATGTGCAATGCATCATCTAATTCGTCCACTTCTGCAACTGGGTATTTCCAATTCGTGTATGTTGGCCGTTCTCAATACCGTTCATTCGAGTAATTTTGCCTGTTTTTGTCTCAATTCTATTGCTCAGATTTTCTGAATTTATTCTGATTTTCATAGCAATGTGTTCTTAAGTGTAATTTTCTGTTATAGTTGTTGCACCTGATATTTGGGCATTCTCTTCTCACATGACCTTCTTCATGGCATTCTTTTCTACTAGTCTCCCAACTAGTTCGTCTATTTTCCGAAATAAAGTTGAGGGGTCGTTTGATCAAACTTTCATTTCAACAAGTTTTTCTCTCTGGAGAATGCAGACTTCATTTTTGTTTCGCATGCGCAGTCTTGTACTTATTTATAGCTTCCAGAGTCATGAATGCTGTCACCAGCAAGACTCTTCTTTCTTCTGAGAATCCCATAATTTTCGAATATCTACCGAAGCTGTTTAAGAATTCCTCTACTTTTGACTCAGATCTGTCGAATGTATCTAAACCTCTGATATTTGGAGTCACAAGATCATTGGTCGTCATATTAAGAATACTAATTGAATTTTCAATACGTTTGTTTGTATCACGACTTGAATTACCACTAGGACAATTCTCCATAAAACTTGCGTAGCTAATCATCGTTCCTGATTGATAATTTTTTTAAATAATATTTCTAAACGTCTTATTATTCAAACAAATTTAAATTACAATTTCATTTACAATTCAATTACAAAATAATTTATAATTTAAATTATAAAATAAATATGGTGCTGGCCTCAGGATCTGGCTGTGAAGGCAAGCACTTATTTCTCTTGTGGGAAATCGTCGCTCAGCGGGACGGATCGGCCGGTCTAGTACCGACCATTACTCGATTTGACCCTGCCAGGGCCAGTCGGAGTACCGCTATGTAACGGTATCTCATCCGAACCGCGTCCCTGTTGCTGTGAGTAGTTTGTTCGGTTCTTCGACATGCGGCCCGAATTTGAGGTTAGTGAGGTCGTGCGGATCCGCCATGCATCGCCAAATTGTGTGAGGCGATGGCGCATGTGATCTGGCCGCTCGAGTGTGGTTCAAAATATAATTCATCAAAATTTTAATGTTTCAAAAACAAAATCGAATCGTCACACATTTATTTAAAAAAAATTTATAAATTGAATTTTTTTTACATATTTTAATTAATTCTTTAGTTTGTTTAAACAAAAAAAGTTGTTAATAGTTTTTTTTTCGAACACCACAATATTTTTTATTTATTTTAAGAAAAATATGTTTAATAACGGATAACATCAAATAGTAGGTGGACATGAAATAGTAGGTGTAATGAAGTTTTCAAAAAATTTTCCACCTACTATTAAAATAGTAGGTGGAATCAAATAGTAGGTGTATCG
>MQRK01210766.1:1373-14211 GCA_001938485.1 Girardia tigrina | reverse complement strand
TTAATTTCATTAGATTCAAATAATTAATCAAATAACATATCAATCCCATCTGGGTAGGAGAGTCACAAATCTAAACAGCATACAAACAACAAACTTACAACATTCACAATTATCCCTCATACACATAATTTTAAAAAATATTAATTAAAAATAATAATTTAAATCACTTTTAAATAAAAACACAAAATTATAAAAATGTTATCGAATTATTAAAATGACTTTAACTTAAATCGTATTAAATTTATTTAAATTTAATTAAATGCTTTTCTTTTCTTAAAACAAATATTAAACTTAATTTAAATTGTTAATTTAAAAAATAAAAACTTATTATTTTAATTATGTTCGAATAGTAAATCACTTTGAATTTAAAAGAAATACCAATTTCCATCTGTGTGGGAGAATCACCATTCTACGTTCAGCATACTCAAATCAATATACAGCAGAGGTTCTCAGCCTTTTTTTCCGAATGACACACTCGACACAATGAAATTTTGTGACACACATGTTATCAAGCGAAATTATTATGTAACTTTGAGGTTTTCAAAGTATTAATTCTAGACTCTAGGCACTAGAGTCCATGTTGATGTTTTGACCTGTTTTATCGAGGATGGTTAACCGCAATCGTATTGATTTTATTTGATAACAGTATACAGTCTACAGCAGTGATAAGCAACCTTTTTTAAGATCGGGTAAATTATAATATTTTTCAATTTCTACTGGGTAACTGGGTAAAAAATTAACTCATATTTCTAAGTGTATAAAACATTTATTTTACATATTACACACATTTTAAAATATTTGTAATTAATGACTTCCTTGATGCTGAAATTCGTTGCACAGTTTTTGGAATTTATTGATAATTAGTATTTTGGATTTTCAATGCACTCTTATAAAAATAAATATTCGAAAAAATTGCTAACGATTGGGTAATTGAATATATGGCTGCGGGTAATTGCATTACCCGCGGGTAGGGGGTTGCGTATCACTGGTCTACAGTGTAGACTCTACACTATAAAGTTGAATCTTGAAAATTATTATATAAAATTTAAGAGTATTGCATATTATCAAGCAAATCATCGAAGTTAATGAAATCATCGTTAAAATTGAAATCGACAAATTCTCATCAACAATGTCTAATCAATGGTCAGTTCAAAAGGTATCTGTCGTGACGCAGTTTATTGGAGGTGAGGAATCGGCCCCGGCGAGAATAATACTTGAACTTCGGGAAACACTATTTCGATCAAATACTTCCAATCGTAAAAACGCGATGCAATCCGGAACCTTTTTAACATCTTTCGATCAGCAAGAGAGAGATGTACGAAACCAGACGGAAACGATAATCGTGAAATTTGAAAAAGTGAGCTTCAATATTTAAGCCCCTCGTGTCCCGCAACCCACCCACCATCGCCAACACACCGCAACCACAAAGCTGCGCTGGTTCTCGCACCAACAAAGACTTTATCTCCAATCTGAAATATTTGGTTTGTTTCAATTGTAATTTTATTTTCTTTTCGCAACTTTCTTCTTCTGTGGTGTTTTTCCGCAAATGTCTTAGTTTTCTTCCGAATATTATTTCGGATGGAGGTATTCAAATTGTAGCTTGAATTATACCATTTAATATGGATTCTATTTCTGCCAACATTTCTATCAAATCTCTATGCATTTCATCTTTCAATCGTATATTTATGACGTTTCTTATTGTTCTGAATTGTCTTTCTATGATCTCGTTAGTATTTTGGTGATAAGGACATGAATAGAATATCTTTGTCTTAATTGTTTTCGTCGTTTCTTTAAAGAGTGCCGATTCGAAAGTTTTCCTTCTATCAACGTGTATTTCTTGGTGGTCCGAATTTCCAAATCAATTTAACTAATAGTATCTTTCGTGTAGTCTTCTCCTCTTGATGTGACACTGTTGTCAAGCTGATGTATCTTTTAAATGGATCGATTATTGCCAAAATGTTTGGTATTGCTAAATGTATTGCTTAATTTGAAGGAATCGAAATGATTTATTCAAAACCAATACAAATGAGTACAACGATCTAAAAAGAAAAAGAAGATAATTAATACCAAACCAATTCACAACAGCAACACATAAACAAAAACCAAACATTCGCATAAAGTGAATATTAAAACAAATTGCAATTTAAAACAAACATACCACATTCACCCACAGTTTTTTTTTAAATGTCACAGTCTTTCATCCACTCCGGATCGCGTCTTTCGCGTTGTGGCCTTCTACCATACTCCTCGTGTTGCTGGTCAATATAACTTTCAACCAATGTTTCATTCACTTGCTCTTCTGGTCGCACTATTTGGTTCCCATCATTGTTTTTCTCATTGCTATCGGCATCCGTCGCCGCCCTTGATAAATGACGAGCCGACACCGTATCTGTTCTTCCGGTTGAGAATTTCACTTGAATTACTTGAAAAGAAACTACTTTTTGAACAATAACTTTTTCCACTTTCCCTTGGGCGTGTTGCTTTTTTAGAAGTTCCTCTTGTCCTGTTGCCAGCCACGGAGGAAACACAAACATTATAGTCGGAGCTTCCACAAAGACGTCCCTCTCTTCCAACGTTGATCGCCGACGAAATGCAAATAATAGATCGTGGGGCGTTTTATAATCGAGTGCCCTAGAAAGATATGAACGAATGTTCATAAGTACCATATTCAGCTGGATTTCCCACTGAGATGAATGCAAATTTAATTGTTGAAGACGCAGCTGCACTGTTTTCCATATTGTGCCATTCATGCGTTCTATCTGCCCGTTCCCTTGAGGATGGTATGGAGTTGAACGAGTACGCACGATGTTCCATTGGTGCAGGAAGTCGGAAAATTCACTTGACTCAAATTGAGCCCCTCGATCACTGTATATAAAGCTGGGTGGACTAAAAATAGTAAAAAGACTTGTCAAACAATTAATAACATTTCTGGTTGTCATGGATGGTAATTGGAATGCGAAATGGTACCGACTATATTCATCGACGACCGTGAGGATTTAAACATTCCGCGTAGTTGACTGCTTGGGTCCCATAAAATCAATTGCTATTCTCTGCCATGGTCTTGTCGCGTGGATTACATTTCCTTGTGGCATTTTCGTAAATTTTGGTTTCATTCTTGCACAAATTTCGCACCCAGCAATATATTTTTCCACTTCCTTGCGTAGACCTGACCTCTGAAATCGCTTCTCCAAATTATGGGTCAAACGGCTAATACCTGGATGTACCATGTTGTTGTGAATTATGGCAATCAATTCTTGATCATGCAAGAACGAATTATTACTTGACACTGAGGCTATGCGGCTAAGAGGATCGGCCACTACATTAAGATTGCCAGGCCGATATTGAATTTGAAATTTACACTCTGCCAACCCGATTCTCCAACGGCACAGCTTACTATTCTTGATCTTGTTTCGAGGTTGAGAATCAAAGAGGAACGCAACTCCTTGTTGATCAGTGATGACAATAAATTTACGGCCCAACAGAAAATGTCGAAAGTGCTCAACCGCGGCGACGATTGCGTAAGCTTCCAGCTCCACAGCTGCCCATCCGCTTTCACTTTGAGATAATCTGTGAGAAAAATAAGCCAATGGTTTCCCAGATTGAGAGAGAACAGCTCCAATCGATGTTAAGGACGTATCCATTTCCAGTGGTGTTTCATCCTCTGGAATCGCTAAAAACGACTTTGCAATGATGTTTTTGAGTGTTAAAATGGCTCGCACACAGTCTGTATTCAATAGGAAAACATGATGTTCTTTTGCTTCAAAAAAAGGTCTTACTGTCTCTGCAAAATCTGGAACCCACTTCGAGTTATACACCAACATTCCAACCAGGCGTTCCAATTCTTTTTTGTTCCGAGGTATTGGAAATTCCAGTAATGGTTGCAACCGGGCTGGATCTGGCTTCATTAATCCATCGTCAAATACATGACCCAGGAAGATAAGTTTCTTTTGATACAGTTGGCACGGCGACAAATTAAGGGTTAAATTCACTTCGGAGGAATATTTTAAATGATTGATGTTTTGTGTTTGAATATTTTATGTTGATTTGGAATTGTGTCTCTCCTACCCAGATGGATGATTAATATTGGAATTCTTATTATCTAAAAATATGTATTGTCTAAATTTATTTTTAAATTCAAATAATGGTAAAAGTTTAAATAAGTTAATAAATTTTTACAATTTTTAATAAATAAATCGAATTACTATTTTTTAAATAATTAATAATCATTTTAATTTTTATCCAATAAGTTTTGAGTAAATATTTTAATAAATTATTTATGTCTCCGTTTTGTAAAAATAATAAGAATTAATTCATTAATCAATTTATTTTAGAATACAACCGTACGAAAGCTTTGAAAAAAGATTGTCTTAAGGACAATCACAATTTTTGTGTAAATAAAAATATGAAAAGTCAAATTGGTGTTCTTAATATGGCGACACGGGACTACGTGACTCCGAACATCAAAGGCCCAGAAACATTCGACGGATCTGAGACAAAATTGGAAGCATTTATAAAAAAACTTCAACAGACACACTAAGTTAATGGGAATTTTGGAGGAAAGGAAAATCCTTTTAGTCAGCCCATAATGACTCCGAAGGCAATAATTAAATATGAAACAGCCCCCGGTGAAACATGTGAAGAAAAGTTAAGAGCAGCGTTCTCCAAGGAAAAAACCATACTAGATTTAATGAAAGAAATCTTAGATTTGAGAATTGGCTCTAGAGATCCAACAATAATATTTAGAAAGGCAGACGAACTAATAGAAAAATTGGTAGAGAAAAAGTTGGGTAAGAAAGAACTATCGAATTTAGTATACACTGATTTGATAAATGATGATGATGTACAAAAACAAATAGCTATTCAAGGTATCACGAAATCTAATGATGTTGAAGAAATACAAACAAGAATGTTCGAACATGAGAAAAAGAAAAGAAACGCACCAGATGCAGCATATAATACAAAAAGAGAAAATGAATGGAAAGCAGTGGAAAATAAAAGGAGAACAACAAGACCGCGAAATATAGAAATTGCAAAAGATACAAGAAAAGATTTTAAAGTCAAGAAAATTACTTGTTGAGCATGTTATGAAGAAAGACATGTTAGAAGATATTGTCCAAATGTGACATGTAATCATTGCAATAAAAAGGATACATAAGAACACTATGTTATGAAAACCCGAATAGGTTCAAGGAACTCGAGCAATCGAAACGAGATAATGGAAAAAATCGATGGGATAATGATAGGAAAAATTACTCGATTGAAATGTATAGAGACCGGCTGACGTACACAAATAGAAATTATTCAGTAGCTGAATTGGACGAATTATATGATGATTTGTATGGAAGAGATGACTCTTCAAGACGGGGCTATACCGATGAAACCAATAGACAGGAAGATTCTGAAAAAAACAGGAATATCCCAGAGGTTACAGAAAATTCAGAGATGATCAGGGAAAAGAAGATGCACGATCACATGGAGAGGTGATCAGTGTGCTTCCTTAGAAAGTCAATGCAGATGTATGTTTGATTTTACGTATGAATGTGTGTGATTGTATGTTTAATTGTATGTATGAAAATATTCATCTATAAATGTGTGAATTAGATAGGTTGAATAATGATTATAATGAAAAATGTGATAGCATGGATTTTGAAAAAGAAAGAAAGATAAGAATCATTACAACAGATATATTAAAAATAGCAAAGTTTGACATGAATTATAAAAAATTGAAAGGAGGGCCATATGTAGAATTTCGTCTAAAAGATAAAAATGTTCAGTGCCTTTTAGATACAGTAGCCCAAGTGAATGTCATTAAAGCGGATTTAATCAAAGGTATAAAAAATGTTCAGACTAGAGAAACAAGAAAGCGTATTCCCTGTGAGAATGACTCAGAACTTGTAAACTATGGGACTGTACAATTAAAAGGGATAATAGAAAGGACACAGAAAACAATAGAGTTTTATGTTGTAAAAGAAATAGATCCGGAAATGATTGCTGTTATAGATTTATTGGATAAATTTGGAATAAAACTGAAGAAGAAGCATTAAATATCGATAGGATATTGGCAATAATCGATAGCCCTTCTGATAAAGATAGATTAAAAATAATTAGAGAATTGAACAATACTGCAAGTGACAATCAGCTAATGGAACTTTTAACAAAGTACAGATCAATATTCATGACTGATAAATTGGATATTGGAAAAACTTCGTTAACCAAACACAAGATAGAAACGCATAGAGAACCAGTACTGGTAAAACCGTATAGACAACCGAAACATTTTGAAGAGAAACTATATGAAATTATAAAACACTTTAAAGAAAACGATATTATCGAAAAGTGTAGTTCTCCTTGGAAATTTCCTTTAGTATGTGTTTGGAAAAAAGAAAAGAGAGGTATTCGAGTATGTGTAAATTTTCGTCAGTTAAATAAAATAACCGTCCGACCAGCGTTTCCAATCCCAAATGTAGACAATATGTTGAATACACTAAATGGGGCAAAATACTTTAGTACTATTGATTTTGGAAACGCTTACCATCAAGTAGAATTAAAAGATGAATCAAAGATTAAGACGGCATTCTCAACAAAGTATGACAAATACTGTTTCAAGAGAATGCCTTTTGGAATTGCTGCGGCCCCAGCAACTTTTCAGGAGCTAATGGTGAAGGTTTTGGGAGATTTGAATTGGAAAAAAGCAGTCGGATGTTGGATGATATTTTGATTTTCGCAAAAGATAAGAAAGAACATCATCAAAGAGTAGATAACGTATTTGAGAAAATTAAACAATCAGGTTTGAGAATAAATCCGAAAAAATGTCAATTTTTAGTAGAAAAAAACTAAATTCATAGGATATAAGTAAAGATTGTATTGAAACAGATAAATCAAAGATTGACGCAATAAGCAAGTTTCAAAGCCCATCATGCATTAAACATTTACAGAGCTTTTTGGACTTGACAAATTACTACAGTAAATTTATAAAGGATTACGCAAGATGTGCAGAAATATTGGAAGGTTTTGTGGTAAAAATAAGGATAAGAAACTGATTTAGACTAAAGAATGTGATGAAGATTTTCAAAAACTAAAAGACAGAATGATTAAAACTCCAATTTTGGCATATCCTGATTTTGCCAAAGACTTCATACTTGATACAGATGCAAGTTTTGATACGATAGGGGCGATGTTATCACATAAAGACGAATGTGGAAGAGAAAGGGTGATCACGTATGGATCACATAAAATGAATAAAAATGAACTAGGCTATTGCATTGCAACGAAAGAACTACTTGCAATTTAATATTTCACACAGCATTTTAAACATTTCTTGTATGGAAAAAGATTATTGTAGCGAACATATCATAAAGCTGTTACGTTTATGATGACTACAAAGAACCCTATCACACCACAGTTCCAAACATGGATAAATTTTCTGAGTAGTCTTGACATGAAAATTGAATATCGAAAAGGTGAAAAACATTCAAATGCTGATCTAATGTAAAACAATTCGTGTGATTTGTGCAATCAGTGTCAAACAATGCATAAAAAGGCCATGAACGGAAAGATTAAAACAAGAATACTGGCATTAAGCGAAGAATCAGATGGTTTGAAATGGCAGAAGAATAATAATGAAATAAAACAAATAATCGAAAACATAAGTAAAGGCAGAACAAGAAAATGGGCATTAAAGAATGATATCATCATAAATCAAGATAATAAGTACTGGATCCCAAAGGTAGAACGAGCAAATTTTATTGATGAAAGGCACAAATTATTGAGTCTATCAGGTTGTAAAAGTTCTTTAACCACCTCCAAGATGATTTTGACATGGAAAATATGAGATAATTTATAAAAGAAATCGTTCAAAGTTGCATAAATTGTCAGAAAAGGAACATACTAACAAATAAAACAAAAGAAAATCATATAAAGCAATTAGCGGATGAACCTTTCCAGAAAATATATATTGATTTTTGTGGACCATTCAAAAGAAATATAAAAGGATGTCAATATATATTTGCAATAATTGACCACTTTAGTAGATATATTAGCCTGAATGTAGCAGCTAGTTAAGATGAAAAAAACAGTTAGAAAATTGTTATTGGATAGATGGATATGGAAATTCGGACCACCAAAAGAAATCCTCGTAGACAGAGGAAAACATTTGAATCGGCTTTGTTCAAGGACATTTCGAAAAAAAATTAAAGTTGATATATTCTATTCGAGTCCTTATCATCATAATACAAATGTAATCGTAGAAAGAAGTTTTGAACAATCAGAAATGCTTTGAATATTAGAATGAATGATGGAGATAATAAAGATTGGACAGAAGTCTTATCAGAAGTCGAGTTTATGTTAAATAGTACGGTACAAGCTACAACAGGCATATCCCCGGTCGAGATAGTATTTGGAAGAAAACTGAGACATTGGAGGAAAAACAATTATGAAGATAACAAAAGTTTGAAAGCAGTTGAACAAAAAATAGAGACAAGAAGATTTTTTGAAGTCGGAGACAAAGTATTAAGAAGGAAAATGTCTCAAAAGAAGATGACAGTTACATGGGTCCCGCTCGTAAATCAAATTATTATTTTTTTAAAATAATTAATAATCATTTTAGTTTTTATCCAATATGTTTTGAGTAAATATTTTAATAAATTAATTATTTCTCCATTTGTTAAAAAAATGAAAAAATTAATTTATTAATCAATTTAGTTTAGAATGCAATTGTACGAAAGCTTTGACAAAGATTGTCTTAAGGACAATCCAAATTGTTGTGTAATTAAAATTATGAAAAGTCAAATTGGTATTCTTAATATAAATAAAAATACAAAATTATAAAAATGTTATCAAATTAATTAAATGACTAGTGGAAACGTCGAAAACTTGTTTAAATAATCAGAATTCGGAGAACTGTTTGTAAATCTTGTTATTTAAATAAATCCTTATTTTCGTTATTCTCGTTCACAATGACATTAATTTCAATCTTATTAAATTTGTGTAAATTTAATTTAAATGCCTTTCTTTTCTTAAAATAAATATTAAACTTAATTTAAATTGTTAATTTAAAAAATAAAAACTTATTATTTTAATTATGTTCGAATAGTAAATCACTTTAAATTGAAAAAGAAATATTAATTTCCATCTTGGTGGGAGAATCACCATTCTAAGTTCAGCATACTCAAATTAACATACAGCATCAATACATTCACACTTTCAAACAATTTCAAATATTTCTCACAATCTTATTTAAAGCAAGGGATTATTTGACTCGCACCATTCGAACAAATACAATTAACTTCATTACCGTCCTATTAGAAGGAAGAACAACCAATACAAACTTTTGTCATCCTCCATCAACAGTTAGAATCCATTTGTTAAATAATCGCACCGACCCTTCGTTGATGTGTTGTGTCGTAAATGGAAACAGAATATTACATTAAACAAAATTTATTCTTACCTCAGGAACCCTTTCGTCAAACCTTCACCTTTTAGGACCTTTCCCGATGAAGCATTTCCCATTACTATTTTAGATATTTTTTAATTATTTTAATATCCGGATTATTGTGATTGGTTCATAAATTTATTGTTTCATTTAATTCAGTATTTAAATGCTCTCATTTTATTTTATTTTTCATTAAAAATGAAAATAATGATTATATTCCTTATTTTACAATTTATTAGTACCTGTTTAACGGAGGACTTGAACGACATTAATGATTGTGTCCTCAACTCAAACTCTGCTAACCGAGACTTCATGATCATAATAAATGGGTCCTGTTACACCCCTCGAATGGGTCCATCAGTCCCAATAGAAGTTGTTTCACAGAAGATTTATAAGAAGATATCGAATACGTTAACATTGTTTAGAGAAGTCAGCGGAAGCGGCGTAAGATCGAACACCTTTTATTCAACGAAAAACACGAATAAATTACCTTTGATTGAGGAATCTGTAAATTATTCCTTAAATTTTAGAAGCGGTCTGTTGGACGAATGGGAGAATATTCGACCGAGTTATATGAATGTAACGTTGAGAGATGGAAACGATAAAGTTGTAGCGTGGCTCTTCTTTGCTGTTAATGACAAGGATGATATTTCATCTTGGTTTAGTAAGAGTAATTTAAAAGACTGTTATCCCTGGAAAATTCAAAACTTATTAAAAATAAATTATAATTTTTTCGGAATGCTGGGTCACACGAATAGTTATGATAGTTACTCAAGGGTTTTCTACATAAACCATGTATACGGCGGGTGCCCCAATGATTATGGGATTCTTGGAATATTTGACGTTCCAGATGTCTGTTCTTATGTCAACAACAGATTCACTCTTGGGAATGGGTATCCTAAAATATTTTATGTTGTTAATTCAGGAAGCTTTGGCAATTGGAACACCGACTCGCACCCAGCAAAATCCATTGAGATGGTCGGAACATACAAATCAGATACACATTTTTACATTTGAAACTGAGTTCATTAATGATAATGAAAATGTGATTTATTTTAAATAAAATGAATCTTTCTTTCCCTTAAGTATTATTTAAATATTTTGGATTGAAATATTATTTATATTTAATTGAATTTATTTAATATTTTATTTACTGACATTGAGAAATGTCAACTAAGATTATTGCGAAGTGAGCCTGATTCCGTTTCTGTTATTTATCTAATTTAGAAATCAGAGCACTATTTTATGGTTGATCCATTGTACACTCATTTTAGATGAAACAATGTGATGATTTACTCAAAGTAAAAGCATTAAAACAAAATCACTTATCACGTGTTAACGCTAACCCCTTGAGGAATAGTGGATATTATATAAACGGAAATAATTTTTCATAATTTTATTACCATCACTGCATAGCTGGCCATATATGGATCGAAACTGTCTGTTTCGATATTCTACGTGAAAAAACTATTTTTTTAAAAATAAAAAAATACGTATCTCTATTTCTCTTTTCCTATATTATATATTTTTTATTAAAATAAAAAAGTCATGCAGTAAGGGGTGAATTGTCGTTTACAATTATATCAATAAAGTAGTTAAGGATTGGATAGATAACATTCACAATTAAGATTTTGAAGCTAACATATTAACACTAGAAAAACCAGGAAAGTTTTATATTCTAGAAAGACCATTTCGTCAATTTTGATGAAATCTGAATTTTTAACAACCTACAACAATTTTTAGAAGCTATTAACCCTTCTATATTTTGGGTTTTTATTAAGAAATGGTTTAAATTATTATTTTTAATTAATATTTTTATAAATTAAATATTTTAAAAAAAGATTTAGGAAAAGTCTTCAAATAATCATGATAAAAAATAGAAATAATAAAACCATTTAGAACGATGTCAAACGGTGAACGATCTTCTGAGAGTTGTAATGACTCTAAATGTTATAGTAATAAAAATTCAAATGATAATTGTCCCTATGAGGGGTTAATTTAAATTTTTATCTCGCCTGAATAATTTATTATGTTTTTTAATTTAAAGGGTAAAATATTTTTATGTTAATATGATTACTCAATATTTTAAAATTAAAAATTATATAATAAAACAACTATTAAAAAATCAAAAACGTTTTTAAAAATAAAATATTTTTTAATGTGTTCTTAAATATTTTAAAAAAATCATAAAAAAATAAAATATCTATTTAAAAATAAAAAATATATTTTCATGTATCTATTAAATATCTTAAAATTTAAAATATCAAGAAAACAAAAATATTAAATATTTATTTATAAATAAAAATATTTTTAACAAGTAATTTTAAAAAACTTTGAAATAAATTTTGAAAATAAAGTTTAAATAATTTTCGAAATAGATTTTCAGGATTTTAAAAATTAAATCGAAAGAATTTAATGGATTAATTTGGGTCGAGATAATTAAATTAAATTAACAGGAAAATTTGTTTTAAAGATGTGAATTGTTATATAAATAAATTTTGGTGTTTAAAAAAATGAATTCTGATATAGAGGTTGCAACCACTTCTCACAGTCCCAATGTTCTTATTGAGGCGGTAATTAATTTAGTTCACTGATCAAAATTTCAAAAATTTGTTTAAAAAATTGTTTTGAACTAAAAACAAACTGAAAAATTTAAAAATTAAATGATAATTTGATATTTTAACTTTGAATTTGAAAATATTCTGTATAATTGACTAAATGACCTTGAATAATAAATGACTTTTCATATTGAGAAAGATGTTAATTTTCTCTACTCATTCTTGATTAAATCGAAGTAAATCTCATTTCCCGATCAACGGAACTGGATGCGCAAAAATCACAGCAATATAGATTCCGGTGAAACTATCAATCAATCGGTGATGATAAATCTGACAAAATCGTCGGCATTTCACAACGCGCAAATTAATTAATATATTAAAGGCAAAATCTCTGCGAATCGAATTTCAATTGTAAATTGGATATAATTTGGAGTTTTTACTTGTTGGATAGTGAATTTACGATAATTGAAATGAGGTAAAATATATGAAAATTATAATAAAATAAAAGTTGAATACATATTTAAGTCTAAATAACAAATACGCTGTTAAGAGAACTCACACATTTGACAGAACATTTATTACATTCACATTTTTTATCATCTTTATGATGCTCAATAGTATTGCTTTCACTTAAGTCCATCATTCAATTTTCAATATATCTCATTATAATCTAAACTATACTTGATAAGTATTAACAACATCAATATGAGGTTTACAACATTTATTAATACCACAAGCGCATTCACTATTTGACATCTCTCTTGATCAATTTTTTCTGAGTTCAAACTAATTATTTTCAATAAATGAAAATCTGTTAATAAAAATTATTAAATTATAAAGAATCTAATTG
>MQRK01210765.1:11846-25120 GCA_001938485.1 Girardia tigrina | reverse complement strand
AATGTTATTATTAACTGTATCTCCTCTACACTAACTAGAGAGGCAGTTCTAGAGATCATATAAAGCGTATATAAATATTCATAAATATATGAAAAAATAAAATAAATAAAATGTATTTCACTTTAATATAAATTGTTATATATTTAGGTTAAGGTATCAAAATTTATATTTTTTACATTGACAAATGCTCAGATTGTTTTCTATTAAAATTATTAATAAAAACAAAAAATTTCTTTTACCAAAGAAATGCAATAACAAACATTAAATTTGTTTCTGTTCGTATGGAAAGAATTCGTCCTAAAACCAAATATACAAGAATAATTTTGTCCCTGTCAACCGCGGCTCAAACCTCGCGCTACCTTTGAATGGTATTGAAGGAATATTATCTTCGACAATAAAAAAATGATTAATTATAATCCAGACAAATATTAATTGAGTTCAATGCAAATATGATCCAGCTATTCAGACAAACAAGTCAGTCAATTATAACAACACTGATATAATAATAATAATTATTATTTCTTCTATTTCTCGTTGTAAGATGAAGAATATATTATTTTGGTACAACCTGAAATGGGACAGTAAATAATAAACTAGGCTCCATTAATAATATATAAATTGCTGTTTGAAGAAGATAATTAATTTAAAGAAATTATATCAATAATTATTTTACAAAACAAAAGAAACGCAATTTCAAAATATATTTTTTGTGATAATATTTTTCGATCGTTTTACCGTTATCTTCAGATCACTGATTTTTAGCTCAGCATTTAAAAATTACTGGGAGTGTCGCGGACAGCTTTTCTAATAAGGTATCGTCATTCTAAAATTTATGTTCAAACAGCTCTCTCAACCAATTTGTTAAGAATTATCAATTAATTTTACGCAATAAATTACATAATCATCAATTTCATGTATATAAGCAGTAAGAAAGGTAAAATCTGAAGAAGGCGGTAAAACAGTCGAAATATATTATCACAAAAATATATTTTGAAATTGCGTATATTTTGTTTTTTTAAAAAATTGCCATTATTTTTTAAATTTATTCACAATTATTTTCTAGTATTATTTTTTTTCTTGAAAAGTAAACCGTTTTTTTCTTTAAGAAATAACATTCTCCGCGCAAGGGTTTATTTTTTGGGATATAAGAAACATTTTATGATAAGAATTAACAAATTATTATATATAAATAACATACGAGGAAAATTAATAATATCTTGTTTTTATGTAAACAATCATGAAAATATAGAATAAAATTAATAATTTTTAATATAATGAGATTTTCTTATAACATTAATTGAAAGTATGCATAAGGTTTTTCGATCTATTTTCCAATTTTTGCAACCATTTATTCAAAAATTTTATTGTTTGCAATCAATTGTCCAATAAAAATTATTTCTTATCATCATGAGTTTTCCAACTATTATGCTGTTCTCTATTTCCAATATTTTCACATTCAAGTTCCCAAATTTCTCAATGAATATTTTCATACGTAAAATCAAACGTACAATCTCAAATACATCCATACATGTATTTACATTAATTTTCTAATGAATCACACTGATCACCTTTCCTTGTGATCGTTTATCCTCGTTTCCCTGTTCGTCTTCGTATCTTCTTTTACCGTTAGAATAATCTCTCGCTGTATTCTCTTCTCTTTTATCAGATATTTTCGATCTCCTGTTCATTTCCTCAACCCTGTCTTTTATATCTACTAAATGTTGTTTCTTCTTCATATATGCCGGTCGTTCTCTATATCTTTGATTAGAATAATCTCTCCTGTCATTCCAACGATTTGTATTATTGTTCAATTTCCCTTCGTCACGTTCTGCAAACCTATTTGAGTTTTCCTAAGATTGTGTTCGTAGATGTCCTCTTCATTGATAGTGGTTACATTTAAACTTTGGACATTCTCTTCGAACATGACCTTCCTCATGGCAAGCATAACAAATAATTTTTCTGAATTTATAATTTGGACTTGTACCTACTTTATTTACTACTTCGTTCCGTGGTTTTGGTGTTCTTTTATTCTCCACAGTTTTCTAATCGTTTTTTTCCTTGTATTATTTGCTGCTACTCGGGAATTTCTTTTCTTTTTACCGTATTCATACATCCTCATTTGTATGTTTTCCATTCCTGTGCCTTTGTTACACCTCAAATCGCTATCTCTTGACCGACATTATCATCTTCAATCATATTTGCATAGAACAAGTTTGATAGTTCTTTCTTACCAAACTTTTTCTCCACTAGTTTTTTCGATTATCTCATCTGCTTTGCGCAGCGCGATTGACGGATCACTGAAACCTATTCTTAACTCTATGAGATCATTCATTAAATCTAAAATAGATTTTGCTTTTGAAAATGCCGCTCGCATTTTCTCGTCACAAGTACTCCCTGATGCCTTCTCGTATCTCAAAAATCGCATCCGGAGTCAAGTAGGTTTGAATATTAAATTTATGAATAAATTAGTTTCAGATTTTAAGAATTAAAATATTAATCATCCATCTGATTAGGAGAGGCACAATCCAAAATCAACACACCATATTCAAACATGCAAACAATACACAAAACCTCAACATTCCAAATATTCTCCTATATTTTCTACTGAAAATAATATTATTTCTTGTTGGGAGCGTTGTCGAGTTCATAAAATTTTTGAATTTACAATCTTATCAACTTAATAATAAAACAATTACATTCCTTAAAATATTTTTATAGATATGTTAAAATAAGATTTTCAGAAATTTAATGTAAAAATGAATTTATGTAAGAAATAAAATAAATTTTAGGGTAGGTTTATTAAAAGATTTATGCAAAGATTTATTATAAATTAAAAAGTTAATTTCAATTTTGATGAAAATAATTAATTGAAATAAAATAAAAAGGAATATAAGTTTAATAATTTTTGCGAAATAAAAATAAACTAAACAATTTTTTGTAACTCTTGTTTTATTACAATTAAATCGACGTAAATTAAAATGCGATTTTAATTGTATTTTTGGAAAACGTAACTATTAATGGAAATATAATTTTATTTTATGTACAAAAGGGGTAAATTTAAAAACGAAAATTACGATTTAATTTTATTTTCAAAACGTTATTTTATTAAATCTAAAAGAAATTTTTAAACTATTATGAAAACGAAATGAAAATGCGATTTTAAAAATGGAGAAATGTAATTGAGAAACAGTTAAATTTAAATGTACTATAAAATTGAAATTTAATAAAAAATGCAACAAAATCTTTGTGATAAAAACTAAATTATCATCAATATTTTACACAGTCTTTACTCTCCTTCAGATGTTAACAATTCTTATTTTTCAATTAACTTCTATTTAATTATTGTTAATAATAATATTATTTGTCATCAATAGAAAAAAATTAAATATTTACTTAAACAAGAATAATAAATAACAAAAATTGAAAGATAAATTTTCTATTAACCCGTATCAATTGATAACATCAATATTATTATTGATTAGACAATACAATATTATATTATATTTAAATAATAAATAATTAATAACACAATTTAATAAATAAATTAATATTCTAAAATAACTATCAATCAATATTTTATTTGTACAACTTAAATAATTAAAAATAAGATATAATAAATGCATTATTAGTATGGGAGAGACATTAGTTAAATTGTATTTGACTCAATGCATATTTCTCTTAACAATAATGTACTATAGGAAAACTTAAAACATGAAGTTTATAACCGTATAATTAATTATACAAAAAGATAAACCATTTTCATACTTATTAATTTCGATGGATTGACCGTCATCATCAGAAGATGTGATTATTAAAATGAAAGCTACTTAAATAGTGCACCTAATGATTGTGTATTCAGATTAAGAATTATTGGGCGAGAGTGACAGGTGAAGAGTGACAAGATCTTTCGATCCTAAAATTAACATTTAAACTACATTCTTTATTGAGTGTTTTTAAATAATATAATGATGACATCTTGATTACATAATCATTAACTGCACTATATAAACAATATCCATTTTAATACTCATATGTTCTGATGATGACAGAAAATCCATCGAAATCAATAAACCTGAAAATTAAAAAATATTTATAAACGATAATTATATAATAATCAATATGGCAAAACAGTCAAACCAAAACTAACTTTCATAAGTAAGCTATTATGATTATTTGTACATCCTGCAAGCATAAAGCTACTGCGTGTGGTTGCTGTGAATGGAAAAGTCATCTTCCAATGTTCTTTCCTGCTGGTTACAAACTGAATGTCACAGATTGCTAACAAGCTCTAAGTCAAATTGTACTGTCGTGGCTAAAGAACGAGTTATCACATGGTATTTTTAGTTTTTATAAAGTCGGTGCACCATGCCATAATTTTAAAACTGTCCAAACGTTCTTGAAGGACATAGCCGTACCCTTCACAACCAAAGACAAGTGGTCACCATCTTCACCAGATGTGAATCCTCTGGATTACTCCAGAGTGAAACATGCCATGCTCGTCACACAATAGTCAAGGCCCTGAGGAATTCCGTTGCTAAGGTCTGTGAAGAATATGCCAGAGGCGTTTGTTGTGAAAGCCTATGTTGCATTCAGGAAACATCTGGAAAGCGTAATGCGTGCGTGAGGTGATCATTTTAAATAAATTGTTCAAAACACTTTTATTCAACTAGAATTTCACGTTTCATTGCGGTGTATTTTATATTTTTGAATAATACGTCTTTAACCGTTTGTAGTGTTTTTTGACAAGACTTTCATAACACCCGGCAATAAAAATAGATATGTCAGAATGCTCCTTGAAATGTATCATTAATCTTTATAATTTTGATCAACCGTAATTTATTTTTTATCTTACAAAAAATTGTAAGGATCTTCATTCTCATGCTTTTATAAAGCAAAAATCCAATTTTTAATTATTTAATCTCCAACTTTAATAATTTTCCATTTTATAAATTTTATTTCATTTATTTTTAAATTTCAATTTTTTACATTTTTAATTTTAATTTTCATATTCTTTTCCAAATAAAGTTGGTGATCTAATTTTGAAATGCTTTTATACCTATTATGACTTATAATGACATATAATGTCCTATAATGGCATGGCAGAATTCAGAGATCCACTTAAGCATCAGAGATTGCTGCGGTCGAACGGAGTGCCGTTTTTGTGGAAATAGGCCCACCAAGGGGCTGCTTCATCAGATGCAGAACGACCGTGGGATCTCAGCAACTCTTCAAAGCCGAAGCTAATTTAGATCGGGATTTCCTGCTGATAGGACTTTTCATAGTTTAAAAGGTCTGGAATGGAGCTGATTCGAATGACCGGTCGGACCAAAAGACACATTCAAGCAAACGTATGAATAATAATATTGATTTTAAGACAATTATAATATTAAACAAAATATATAACAATTATTATGAAATATTTTTTAATATTATTATTATTAATTTATTTTTTTTAGGTATAAAAATTATTTTTTTTCAGAACAAAAAAATTAACAATTTTAAAAAAGAAAATTTTATTGATGGAAAGGAAAATAATTTAATTTCTCTTAACACTTTTATTTATTTTTACAATATTTGAGTCGCAAAAGAAGCCACATTCAATCGGGTTCTATTATCAGATAATAATAAATTGTTTGACTGTGCAAATTAGTTTAGGTGTAGAATTCCAAGACAAAATAGATAATCATTTATTCTCCTATATAAAATAACTCAATATCCGGGGCCCCTCATCCCAACCTTTCAAAGACAATTGTGTTTTATATCAAACAATTTAATTATCATTAAATCATCTCCGCCAAAAATTCTAAACTTATTACAAAAAGAAGGGGAAAATGTGACTACAATACAAATATATTCCACCTACCAAAACAGTTTTTTGTTTCTCTAATCAAAAATGTTTCTTTTAAAAATATTATCCCAGAAATTCTCTTGTGACACTCTTTTCAGACGCTTCGTACAGACAGATGTACAATATTGTACAATTAAAACAATTAAATAGAGCTGCAGAAGGATGTTCAGTCGTAAAAAAGAAGGGGAAAATTGAACGATTTTAAGAGGAGTCATGCAAAATTATTTATTTTTTATTTTACGAATTTTATTTTTAAAAATAATTAAAATAATATTAATATTAAATTTATTTAATTCTTATTATTTAAAAAAATAATGTTATTATATAAAGAATGTGAACAAAAACAAAAAATATAATAAATTACTAAAAAATATTAGGGACAATATAAATAAAAATTAATGAAAAAAATACTTGAATTTATATTTGTGAAATAAATTGCTTAATGTTTTTTATTTAGTAAAAATCAATTAGTATTAGATTAAGAATTAATTGAGAATGGGCTTTCACTGTAATTTGTTTTAATGGGATAAATAGGGACCCCCTAATACTCGAATATAGGCTATTAAATGTTATTATAAATTAATGTCACTTAATTTTTCTGTTTAATCTCGTATGTTCTATTATTTATTATCCTCTATAATTCATTACATTTCATTAATTTAAAAAGAAATATGAAATAAATAATTTAGACAAAATAATCATTTAAATGTAAATGAAAATAATAAAATCATTTATTTACCTTCTTTTAATATCTCTTTATTCTCTCTCTCTGGATTTTTTAGAATGACTGCAATTTTCATATTGCGTTCTTTGCAATTTTCAAATTGTGCTAAAACAAAAAGTAATAATAATAATATACATAATAATAATAATATTATTATTATTAATAATAATAATAATTATAATGATAATAATTGTAGCGCTTGAGCCGTAATATATATACATATATATATATAGCGACTATCTTTTGCACAGTAAAAAAAAATAAAACTTTCAGTATTTTTTAAATTGAATTCTCAGTATTTTTAAAGAACAGTAAAATTTTAATTTTAACAATTCGTTATAAACGTCAATCGAAAAAATACGTTGCTCGGTTTTTGGAACCACATATCCGAAAATGTATACATACATTCCTACTAACAAAAGCATTAAACAGCATTCTATTTGCATTATTCTTTTTTACTGAAAGTAAAAATATAGACATATATATATATATATATATATTTATATTTGCCCCTTCCTTAAAACTAAATGGTGATTTAGGAAAATAAAGAAAAAATAAGTACGCGTGACTTAAGTTTATCAACTGAATTTGAAAGAAGATAATTTTATTAAAATAAAATGTATAAAATATTAAAAAATGTATGAAATAAAATTTTATTCGGTAACAGAAATGGATAATATTATCTTATTACCTTAACAATAAAATAGTATTTTAGTTTGAAAATTTTATAAATATATATATATATATATATATATATATATATGTGTGTGTATGTCTTTNTATATATATATATATATATATATATATATATATATATGTGTGTGTATGTCTTTTCATCAATCCATATAATCTCCAAAAATTGACACATCGTGACAAGAACAAGTTAATATACCAGAAAAAAGTTAAATAAAAAAAATTTATAATTTAGTAATTTCCTTATGGTTCAATAACTATTTAGAAAATAACTTTTGGAAAGCCGTTCATACTGATGAGAACGGGTTTAATTTACATTTCAATGGAAGACCTCTAAAAGGAACGATGGCAAAGTAAGAGTGCCAGTTGTTAGGGGCTGCTCAGTATCTTTAATAGCAAGTCTTACATGTGATGGAATGGGATATTGTCAAACAATTAATTATTCTACTGTTAATGCTGATATTTTAATGAATATGTTGATGAGCCTTGAAAGTATTTAAGAGATGTTAGGAAGATTGAAAATGCTTGCATAATTTTGGATGATGCACATATTCACAAACGAGATGGTATTAAAAGAATAACATCACAATTTGATTTTGTATTTAAATTTTTATCTCCTTATTCTAATATGCAAAACCCTAATGAAAATCCATTTTCAGCTGTGAAAAATACAGTTAGAAGACTCAGGCTAGGAGCAACTGGTACATTGTTTGAACTTAATATGGTAGAAACAAGAAACATTACTACTACTACTGATTTTTCAGGCTTTTTTAGGCATATTATTTGTATAATTACCATTCGTACTGCTGGATTAACATATATTCATTAATAAATTGATTTTGGATTTTATATTTGTTAAATTATTAAAAAAAATAAACAAATATTTATTGATTAGTAAAAAGACTAAATTGGTAATTACAATTCTATATGGGTTGATATAAGACTAAGTTAGTTAAAGAATAAATTAAATTGGCTGGTGTGAGGAATATGGGGTGTGTAGTGTTTGCATGTTTGAATGTTGTGTGTTGATTTGGGGTTGTGCCTCTCCTAATCAGATGGATGATCAATATTTTAATTCTTATAATCTGAAACTAATTTATTTAAATTTAGATTTAATATTCAAATTTTTAATTTTTATTAATGCAACTTTTAAATAGGTTTATTGATTTTATTTTTGTAAATTTTTAAATAATTAAAATCAAATTAAAAATGACTATAAAAATATTTTATCATAGTCAATAAAATTTAAATTAAATATTTTTAAATAAAATAATCTTCTCAAGTATAGTTCAGATTATAATGGGAGATATTGAAAATTGATTGATGGATCTAAGTGAAAGCATTACTGTTGATCATCATAAAGATGATAAGAAATGTGAATATAATAAATGTGCTGTCAAATATGTGCGTACGAAGACTTAATTCACCTGAAAATTGTATATTATAACAATAATAGCATAAATTCCTCAACGATATCGATCGCACTATTTGTATTAAAAAATAAATTATAAATCCATGCTAATTTTTAAACATTCTGCCGATCCATTCAAAACAATAGGAAAGATGAGCAGCTATATTGATTTTTTTAATAAATATTATGATTTTTATTTTAAATAGTGTTACAAGATATATCAAAATCTTCTTTACAATATTCTTTTACTCTGAAACTGTTATTTTAATTGTGATTTTTTTAAACCTAATTTTTTATAAAAGTTCTTTCAATTTAATTAATAAAATATTATCATTACACTATAATTTTTTATAAAACTTATTTCATTTTAATTAGTAAAAATATTATTTTTTAATTTATCTCAAATATAATTATGATTTTTAATTTAAAAATATTAAAAATATACAGTTCACCAAAAAGAACCCCTAACAATCTCAATGTTCTTAACCCTCCGACCGCGTATTCTTTTCGCTAGGTTTAGTGCATGCGCATTTTGTCAACTTGCACGTTCGCACGGCAACTCAGGATCGGCTTTGTTTACTACAGAAAGAGCTTGAACGAGCAAATAGCTGGATAGTAACATGAGGAAACATAAATAAATGCTAGCACGTCCAAATTGCGGGATGCGTATAATTATACCAGTAGATGCTGCACTCGTAAATCGCGGATACCTGGTCAGAGTGTTAATAACGATGTCAAAGATTTAAAGATTGATTAATTCCGTTAGTCGTTGTTTGACCGATTTCCCTTATTACTTCTCGATTTCTCGTCACTGTGATACTACTTTACTTTCTGTGTTAGTTTGAACATATTTATATATATAAAAATTTGGTTTATTTAATAATATTTATAATAATGAAATTTATAAGGAACTTTATAATTTTGATTTATCAGGTCCCTTAATTTTCTTTTTACCTTCGTAAAAGTTAAAACAAATAATTATAATAAATGTTTTAGCTCATTTTTTTAAAATAGATACCAGCAAATATTTGTGGCGTTAGTAATTAATTTCCAGATATAAACATCCCTTGACTTTACGTCATGTAAAACCGCTGATTAAAACAAATTATTCACCGAAACTCGCAGTTAGTCACTACAATTTCGTAGAATCATCTTTTTAGACATTTATAAAATTTTGTTAGGACAAATATTTTAACGAATTCAGTAATTTATTTTTAAGATACCGCATATATCGGACGTTAAGGCGATTAAATGGGGGGTCGTCTTATACACCAAACTACTGAAAATCATACAAACGTTAGACCAATTAAACTAAGAAAAGTTATTAATTAATTAAGGTGTAATCAATATTAATTAATTTAATTTTATTCGAGTTGGTACTGATCGAAGACGCCTTTTTATCAAAATATTTCTAATGATTTTTAATTGCTTTCGAAAATATATAATGGAACTCAATTTAAGATAACAAAAAACATAACTATCAAGATGTTTCGATCTAACATTTCGTGAGTTGGTTATTGCTTATTTAGTTGATAAAAACTATTAAATCATTCTTCATTTACGTCAAAATACTTTAATCTGATTGAACGAATCATTTTGCACGTTTAAACAACGATAAATCTTTCAATAATATATATTCAATCAATAAATAATAAAGATCTCAATAAAAAAACTTAAGAAAACTGATATTCCCATAAAAATGTTCCCCTGCTTTCTCATGAAACATGTTTATTGCTTTAATAGTTTAATATCGATTCAAACGTTTGTCAAAAATTGTAACAAGATTTTGTAATTTGAAAATAAATGTACCAATTCGTTTTCATTATAAATATTTAGACGATACATAAATCAGAGTTCTACGACATCCTGGCGAGCGCCATTATGTCTATGATTGGAAGACAATCGCCACATCCATTTTTTAATAAATATAATTGTTCTGTCAGATTTTCAGGTTGTGCCGAAGATCGAACGGTGGTAGCAGAGGCGCAGTTGCGGGTGATTTGAAGCTCAGTTTCGTGCTGAGCCCATTTTATTTTAGATGATTGTTTGTTCATCGAGATTTTTGTAAAATATTTTTATTCACAACTTAATTACAAAACTCGCTTAATATTCAAAGAACTTTATTTCACAAAAGAAATTTAAACTCACTAGAAATCACAATCTCAAGATTCAAATTCTTTTAGCAACAATTAACCAGATTGTTTCGCAAAAATTTAATTTTTAATAGCAGTCGCAGTCCTGAGTTTTGATTTTGTTTTAGCAACAAATCGAAAAAAGTAAAGTTTGCAAACTTTTCACTCAAAATGTCGTTTTACAATAAGAAATTTCTAATTCGCCTTCACTCAAAAGATTGTTCAGGACACTCAAAAAATCTCAATCTTCTCTCGACTTGATGAGTTATCGACCCACAAACACTCGGTGAATCTAAAGCACATAAAAAGAAACCCCTCATTTCAGGTTTCATTCTCCTCAATATTCTTCAAGAAATAAGCAAGAGATTCAGTTTACTTCAACATAAAAAATTAAGGATTGACCGTTGTCATACCATTACGAAATCTGATTCTGGTACATTGGACTGTGTACATACTTGTACATGTTTCATTTGAATATCTTAGTGAGTCAGTTTATTTATTTTTTAAAGATAATAGATTAAATTGTCAATAATATTTAAACTTGACATTTATATAAATTTCTATTCACAATGTTGATCACATAGTTCAATTTTTATCATTACTCTTCAACTGTATCAATTACTCTTTTGTGGCGCAGATGTTTTATTCTCCGATTTTCACATAACATTTCAATATCAACTTTAAAATAGTGAAAATATGAGAATTTTTCATATAAACAGAGAGTGTAAGAGATTTATTATATTTATTATACATAAAATATAATAAAGTTATATATTTTCAATATATAAACTGTGAGATATTACATAACTAAAAAATAATTAAATATAATATTACATAATCAACAAATTTAGAAATTTTTTTAATTTATATTACACAAGTATTAGGGTGTTGAGAACAGAGTTAATCTTAGACTTTTATTCTTTATATATACTGTGTATGTGCGTATGTGTGTTAGTTTATGAAAATATATTTTATTGTGGAATTTATTATTCTAACATAAACAATCAGAATTTTTATTTAAAATTGAAATCAAACTTATTTGTAATCTTTATTCGGAACACCCCATAAAATCGCAACAAACGGCCTTAGAAATTCGCCATTAAATGAAGAATTAAATTTGGGTCTTACCATTCATTTTTATTTTATATTTATAGTAAAATGTCTTATTTCTTCGACTATACGTTTTTTAGTTGCTTTGAATATAATATACCAAAATAGAAAATAAAGACTAATATTGGGTTACTATTGCACAGAGTCCTCACTCACGAAACTAGGAAGATTGAAAGGCAGCACAATCTAATTATAAAACTTCAGTTTTAAAAAGGACATTTAAGATTTCTAGTAAAATCGAAAACCAACAAAGCTGATCTTGTGTTCAAAACTTGTAAATTGGAGAGACAAATCTTCATCTCAAAACACAGATTAGTTGACATTCCCAGCCGAATAGATCGAGTCAGGTTCTTGATCACTGTAAATGTTGCAAAGACAGAACTTCGTCAATTTTAAAAGATGAATTTTCCATTATTCATAATAATGTTGATTCATATTATAAGCGGCTGTATTGTGAATCATTGCTTATAAGACACTACAATCTATGGATTAATATCCACAATGGGAAAGGTAAAACAGCCTCAATATTAAATATTTTCATTTTAATTTATACTTAAATATATATATATATATATAAGCATGAATTTTATCCGTAATTTATTTTAAGATTTAAAATAATATCCTTTCGAGATTTAATGTATACATAAAATATAAATAAATGTAAATAAAAAACGAGAATGAATGCGGTCGCAGAATCAAACACAAATCGGTAATGCGAATTCGGTTCCTTGTAAACCGGAAACTGTCGTTTGTCGGCAAATTTGGAACAAAAATAATTTTATAATGGGATTAAAATTCCTCTGGGATATTTTCAATCTGGTTTTTTACCAATTATTTTGTGATTATCCCAATAATTTACATGAATTTTTCATTCATTTGTTTCCCTAATGTACTCGTGGTTAAATTTAAAAACATTTCATTTATTAAACAATTATTTGAAGGTCTGAAACTCCTTGAAGATAACATTAAATGTACGACGGGAAATCTTTAACATATTCTTTTCTTCGGTTTTTCTTAAGGAAATTTCTTAACGAAAGTTCGGCAGTCAGAAAGTCAAATGTTTACTTAGGAAATGTTGACAGTATTTAGAACGTTTAACATTGCCTACATTAATTCTGTTTAAATAAGAAAAAATGAAAAAAATATATGAATATATATTATGCGAAAATAGAAGAGTTTGTTTTGTGCCATATTAGGACCGTTTAAAAGATGCCGTAGGCCGACATTGTCCTGATAATCGCAGGTAGTAAAAACAGAAACACTATCTCGGTTAAAATGAGTGGTACATCAAATGCTTCATTATTGTAAAACCGATACGAAAATAACCATAAAAATTTCACTGCTAATATATATATA
>MQRK01210761.1:0-15870 GCA_001938485.1 Girardia tigrina | reverse complement strand
GCAATATTGCTCCCATTATCCAACCGACTATGCTCTTTGATCCGTTTGCAGAGATGACGAGATGTCTCTCCAATGTATGTGGCGTTATACCCATTACATGTATATTTATAAACAAGATCAGAGTACAAACCGCGAGGAGTGGGAGATTTATTACTGAACATATCACGAATTTTATATGATTGGGATATAATTTTTAGATTCATGATATTTGGGATCCAACTTTTCAAAATTGATGATTTTAAATGTTTAAAACCCTCTGAATAAGGAATCGATGAGATATACCTTGATTCAAAAGTTTGATAAATTTCGCAAAAATAGTAAACTCCTGCCATTAAAATATGGTTTTATCTGTTCATTACTAAGTCAATTAAATAAAAGGGGTCACATAGATAAAAGGTTAGCGAAGTATTTGCGCTCAATAGTTTCTCAGTCGTCGGAACTTTATTGACTACCTAAAGTTCAAAAGGATGGAATCCCAATGAGACATGTTTTATCTGTGATCCATACTTCTCAATATTATGTTACGAAGTTCCTAGATCATAAATTGAAAAAGTTGTTTTCTTCGAAATTTGAATGTCGTGACGGATTTGAATTTGCTAAATTCAATGATAATATTCCTTCAAGCAATAATAGAAATTAATTTATGGTGTTTTTTGATATCGCGAGTTAATTTACGAACGTTCCTTTACTTGAGACAATTGATATAAACCGTTTTGCGTGGCTTATCTCATAATTTTCATATGAACTAAATAATTTTTGAGTTTATTAAATTTATAATAAAAATATTGTTCACTTCTTTCCAAAAAATTGAAAATTGCTGAGATTTTTCGGTGCCAAGTTGTCCTGTACCGGGTACAATACCGAAGGTTTCCACGAAAACTAGAGAATGTCAAAACAAATATTTAGGGATAGAATTTTTTATATTAAAAGATATTGAAATGTTTAATAATCATTACCTATTTACATATTTAAAAAATTATAAAGATTCATTTTGAAAATTATACGTAATGAAGAAGAATATAATGAGCTATCAAATACGAAATGAAGGCTCTTCAAATGAAGGCTCCATTCAATACCAATTTTTTGTTTAAACAAGATGTAAATTCAAGTGATTAAGCTTCATTAATTATTCATACTGAAATATTCATTTATTATAAACATAAAGTTTCTTTAAATATTAAATTATTACTCGTGAAATATGTGAATTAATTGGAGAGAAAAATTACATGAGAAAAATAATTTGACCCACGTGAAAAAATAACCCGTATTAAATGTCCATTAATTACCACAAAGAATAACTTTAATTATTTATTAATTTTCACACCAAACAATAAAGAAATTGAGCTTTTTTGTTTTAATTGTCATTTAATTTTCCTATTGTAATTATAATATGATAAAATAAATTATATATTTATTATCAATATAAATATAATTTATTTATAATTAATATATTTTTTTGATAATATATTAATTATAATTATATTAATTAAAATATAATTTCTATCAATTTTAAAATGTCTGTGAACGGTATGTGTTGCTTTTTTTTATTTAAAAATATTTTTTTCGTCAATGTATAAATACCAAACAAAGAACAATACAAGAAAATCAACGACATTAATTCACTGGCATCGCATATTGGGACCACCGTTTGATTGTCATCCGTCAATTACTCCAATATTCTACTGTCGCTGCCAGCATCATCGCCCCGTCAACTGTCAATCAACAACGTTGTCCAACAATAGACAAAAAGTGTGTTTGTGAGAGTGTGCGTGTTTGAATGCATGTCGTATATGGAGGGTCGTATTAATTGGGTGGAATAGAAGTGTGTGTGTGTGTTGGTGTGTTAGAGAAAATCTGACACATGAAAAGCAAATTGCGAAACAACTATCGAGTGGAGAGAGAGAGAGAGAGAAAACTAATTGAGCAAATGAGATGATGGTCGTGCTGTGTGTATGTGTGCACGTATTAATATTCATCGAGAGACACACGTGTAATTCTAATGTTGTCGAATTGACTTTACTAATAGACACGCATTAGTACATGCACAATGTGGCATACACACAGACACGCACCATCACTCGTAGTGATTAACAAGTATTTAACAAACACCACTGCTGTTGATGTAATTACCGTTTTTTTTAACATTGAGTATTTTTTTTCCAATCCAGCGGGGAGTTCGTCGAAATTGGCAGAAATGCAAGTTTGGATATTGGAACAATTGGATCTCGCAGACTAATTGAGCAGGCACACACGCACGCGCACACACACACTCACAGACTGATTCCAATACACGAGAATAAATAGAAAACTTTCTTTCAGTTATCCAGTATTTGTAAAATTATCAGTTGTCCAATAAACGTCAGAATTCATCACAATTTTCAATAGAAAAAAGAGATCCAGAATCAATTAAGATCAGATTGTTGTTTGTTGTACAGATCAGATCGTTGGGATTGAATTTTTGAACGTTTTTACAAATTTATTATTTTTGAAATAAAAGACAAAATTTTTTTTTAAACAAACGAAAAAATCTCCGAAAATTTCCGTTTCAGAAAAAAAAAATAATTCGGATTTTAAATAATTGAGTGAGTTAAAAAAACGAAAAAGATAATTTTATGATTTTTTTTTATTTATTAAAAATCTGAAAAAAATATTTTTATTATTTTTTTTGTGAATTTTATATTTTATTTTATTTTATATATTTTTTATTTAAATTTCTTTATGATTTATTTTGATATTTTAATTTTGGAAAATTATTATTGAAAAAATAATAGTTATTATTTTTTACTCGAATATTATTTATTCGAATTGGAATATTTATTTATTTTTTAAATTTTTAAATTATTTTACTTTTCGATTTATTTGATATTTTTATTTTGGAAAATTATGATTGAATGATATAATATTAATTTTTTATTTGAATTGGAGTGGAATATATATTTATTAATTTTATTTTTAATTATTTTTACATTTTATTATTTTTTATTTAATTTTTTTATTTATATAAAGATTAAATATTTTAGGAATCTTTTGATAACTGGAAGGACATATATTTTGTTTAGTGACTAATAATCATATATGACCTACATAACATTAATTTATAGGGAATGCAATCTTATCATTGCATTTGTAACGTCTATCGTTTTTTGGGTACTAAAATACAAATTATCATATCTGTACATTTAGCTTCCAAAATTTATTATGGTATTCAGCACGTTTAAAGGGTCTACCCAAGCCAAAATGTCTTTCAACTTCCCTAGGAGATGTCAGCCTTGCTCTTTCGCCATTTCTTTGGCGATCAGAAACGACCAACCATGGATAGTATATCCATAACTTACCATACTTTTGTCTGTTTTCGTGGATTTAACACATTCGCGAAAAGGACGTCAGTGCGTTTTAGTAGTCGTCTTAAACCTTGGGATGCTCTGTCTGTTGCAGATAATTAGAAAAGGGTTTGACTCTTATCTTACAATCGTTTTTTTTCGGTCGATTACTCACCAGCCATTTGTGTTGCGTGATTTCAAGCATCGGTTGAATAGCAAACCTTAACTCGATTTTGTTGATTTGTGGCCCTTCCCCTTGTGTTAGTTGTGCTTCTGTCCCTATTACGATAACTCAAATTGTTATGTTAAGTAAAAAGCTCTAAGTTTTGGGAAACGCGTTGTCCTGAATGCAGGCCGAGAACTTCACCATTTCATAGCCAAATCTTTTTTTAAAAATATATAAAAATACAAGAAAAACATTTTCATTGTTTATTTGTATTCAGAGGTTTTTGTATTTTCATTTTCATACGTTTTGAAAAATTATTATTTTCTTTTATTTTATCCTTTTTCGTACCCTTGAAATATCTCTTAGTGTTTTTTGGTGTATCCCCTAAACAATAGCAATAATTTAAAAAAATCTAATGAAATTATAGGCCTTAAGTTTAATTATTTATTTACATTTCAAAGGACACTTGCTTCGTTTCTTCGAAACATCCTCAAATATAGGAATTTTAGCTAATTGTTTGTACTATTAAATAATTGACGGGATAAAATTAAAATATGGAACTTTTCCATTGCTCTCGAATCAGTTATGTTTACATTGATAGTAAATAATCGTAAACAAAGTTATCCATACTTAACTTTCTTCAAGTCATTTTATACATATGTTTATCCTAAAATGGATTTTATTTTTCCCATGTTTTGTGTTTGATGACTAAAATGATCAAGTCCTGCCGGGCAAGATTTTTTTTAACACATACTTGAGAAAAGAACTTTTTCTTTCCAGGTTTTCACTCACAAAAAAGGAAAATATTAACGAGAAATACTGCATAATTTATGTCTTTGGAAATTCATCAATGCCTCTTTTTGAATAGATTTAACAAAATGGATGATGAAAGAATAATAAAATATAGGGACTTTAATTTATCTTCATAGGAATTAAGGAAATATATTGAATATATTGAAGCCAACTAATGTTTATTCATTTCTACGGTTTAATCGTCATCGTCAGAATAAATGTTTTTTTCAGAACGAAATTCAAAAATATATAGTGCAGTTAGTGATTGTGTAATCAATACGTCATCAAAACAATTGGATAAAATTAGAAATTGGATCTGTTCTAACTACCATATTCTAACTACCATATTCTACCATATTATGTAACACCCCATACTTTGGAAAGACTTCACGTCATCTCTGTAACTAAATCCAGGAACACAGTTATAATGAAGGTGGAATTAACATTGCATGAAATAGAAGAGATTGTAATGGAGACATAAATTCCCAACACTTTAAAATCCTGTGCACTCAATTTAAGAGCACTCAGAAGAAGTGACATATGAAGCGTTATATATAAGATCTTTGGATCCTAAACTTAACGTTGAAAATGCACTGTCGACAACTTTATTGAGAGTTTTTAAAGGATGTACTGATGACGTATCTATTAAAAAATCACTAACTGTACTATATAAGTAACTTTCGTTTATAAAATCATTTGTTTTGACGATGACAGAAAAACCGTAGAAAACTTTAGTTGGCTTCAAAATTTTGTATTTGACAACTTATTCACAATATTGAATATCTTTCTAATTAATATGAAATTTTCAGTTAAAAAATATTCATTTTTAAAAGAATTCAAAATAAAATAAATGTTGTATAAAATATTAAAATAAAATTTAAATTGTATGAGACAAGTTATCTGACCCATAGACCATTTTTCTGCATCTTTCCTGATCATAAAAGATATTCATTTAATTATTACATGAACCAGAATTGTTTTTATTGTTTGTTAAAATATATTTGTGCTTATTATACTTTTGAATATCTGAAAATGAGTCCTTGACATGAAAAAAAGAGGGATCCGGAAAAGAAATCGCAAAAAACATCGCGAAATTAAATTAGAAAATTATCTTAAAAAAGCATCTCAAAAGCATGTAAAATTTATATATTTAAAAAAATATTTAAAAAAAACAACACGAATTTTAATATATAATTTAAATTAAAATTGTTTCACATATCACAAAATTATTGTAAAATATTTTTAACATGATATATTATATATGTGCGACATCTCTAGGAATTCTATGATGTTTCGATTTGAGTATTGACTCACTGCACGCTGTAGTCTAATGGAGAAATGTTTTTTTGTGCTGTTTTTCCATAAACCTAAAAAAATGTTATCATCATCTGTGTGATGAAATTTACTTCTGGGATGTTTTTTCAATACGATGTTTTTTTTCGTAAACCCAAAAAGGTTTGTCAGCTCTGTAAGGAAGATATATCCTATAATATTGTCTAATAAATCAATCAACCTTCAGAATTAGAAGAGATACCACTCTAAAACAATAAGCGACATTCGAAAAAAATCATTGTAGAAATTGAATTCTGTCAGAAAATGACTTGTTTACCTCTTGAAGCTTTTTTCTCAAACGTTACTTTATTGTGAAAGTGATCTTAGAATATACGATCTATATTTTTATATTATATAGATTGTATTTGTTATTATGAAAAAAAAATCACATTTGGATTTTTTTGTGAAAAAAAACTTTGTTGACAATCGAATCGTCCTCTCCTTGATTCGAGGCGGTCTCGGTGACGTTGTCAAATTGTCTCCACAATTGACAGAACAAATAAAATAGTTCCCATTAAAATGATCTAGACAGCACCTGTTGAGTTTGAGTTTATTTATTTATTTTTGATTTATGGAAAAAAAAATATTTTTTTATGCAAATGTTGTCCACTTTGACTTTTTCTGGTAATATTTATGCTAAACATTAAATTTTATAATTTTTAAAATTTTTTTCTGATTTTTTTTCAGTACTTTTGGACAAGTAATTAATCAATGATCAGGGTCAAACGTCTTTCATGGAAATTATTATTAGTGTTGATTTTATTAAATTTTGTCGAATCAACCGATCCGGATTTTTATCCGTCCAAACAGGGTAATGTAATTAGGGAAAAAGCTCGATGCGAACCAATTAAAATACCAATGTGTAAAGATATTCATTATAATATGACAATGATGCCAAATATGTTTAATCACGAAACTCAAGATGAGGCTGGATTTGAGGTAAGAAAACAAAATTTTTTTTATTTCCGTAATAAATTAAAATATTACTAAAATAAATTGAAGAGATTTTTTTTGGGGAAAAAAATTATTTTTTGTATTCATTGAAATTTTTGTAGTAATTTTTTTAATTAAATTTTTTTTGAGAATTTTTTTTATTTTATCATATATAAATTATTATAATGGGAATAAATTTATTTTATTTTATTTCAAAAATTAATTTTGATTTTGAATCAATTTTTGTCATATGAAACGGTTTTTATTAACAATATTTTTTTTTAAATATATATATGTATAAAATATCAATGGCTTGTTATTTGATTATGACGGTGTAAAATTTATTTTTTGTCATTTTTGTGAGATTAAATTTCCAAGATTTCTTTTGTCATTTCAGATTAATGTCATATATTAAAATAATATTTGAAAAAAAATTTTTTAGGTATTTTTTGTATTATAAATCATTTTTAATTGTTTTTGATGTACGGATTCATTTGTATTGGGGTCCCAAATGTGTCTGATACAAAGAAGAATACTAAAGTTAAATTATTGTTGGATGACTTTATGATATTCGATTACCTAAGGTTTGAAACTATATTCATAATATAATAGTTAATAAATAAATAAATAAATTTTAAATATAAGTCCTGAATTTGAAGATATCAAAATTAATTTAAACAAACATTTTAAATCAAAAATATCAGAACTATGAACGATACAACAATGAAACTTTATTTTTATTACAAGCAAACCATATAGGTAAATCACCAAATTTGATTTTTTATATACTCCCCATATATTACCGGGCAGCCCATCCATCAATTTGAGGTCCTTCACCTATTTCTTACCAATTTAATTGTTGATAGTGGTCTTGCTTTGGAATTAACTTCCATGTGTTTCCTATAACGTTTTCTACGCAATAAGGCTCTCTTATTTTGAACGATTTTTCAAAATTTTTTCAAGCATCTTAAGATAATCATGATTTTTATTCACCTCATCTGTCTATCTGTTTCAGAAGGTTTTTTCTAATTTTGACATTTCTATGATGTCGATTTTATTTAATTGAGACGCAATATGATTATGGTCTGTTTAACTTATACCGAATGTTGTGAAAGTCTTGTCAATGGACTTTGATACAAGATTTAAGGAACTTAAGGTGATATGTAGCCATTTATTTATACTTAGTTTAGAGATTATCAGTATTTCCATTCTTTTTAAATCAATCTTTGATATTTAGAAGTCTGTTTGTAAACTCATGGTAGCAAAATGTGGTGGGATTGCCACACGATAAAATTGTCGAGTAAATGGAATGCTTTGTGCGAATAGTAGATCGAGTCCGCAAACGATTGGCTGAGAACGAGAGTCTGCAAGACAGGCATAAAAGCGGTTGAAAATCAAAAATAAAGCTATCTCAGGTCAAAAGGAACATCGAGGCTCATCCATAGCGATCAATCACAGTTAATGCTTCAAATTTAGGTGGTCATAAGTCACAGATCAGTCAAGAAACTTGGTGGATGAAACTCTAATGATCGAGAGACCTTTGCTAAATAATACAAGGAAGTAAAATTGCTTTGAACAGTGTCAGGACCTTTTGAACGACATGAAGTACCGTCCAGCTGGAATAGTAAAAGTCACTTTCACAGTAAATGCATCATGAAACCGTCTCAATAACCGTTTCATTCGCGTAAGAGATGATTGTATTAGTGACGCCCAAACGACTAGCAGAACAAAGTATTCTGTTAACAAAAGGCTGCTGGGTTTGGTGGTAGCGAATAGAAAAGTCAGTCTCCCTGGTGTTCTTCCATACTGGTTACAGACTGAATGACACATGTTTTCAATAAGCTCTACTTCTGTGGCTGAAGAAGGAATTTCTCCAGGTGAATTTTTGATTTTATTCAGATGGTGCACCATGCCATACGGTTAATATCGTCCAGAAGTTCTTTAAAGACAAAGCCGTACTTTTTACAACCAAAAACAAGTGGCTACCATCTTAACCAGATGTTAATCCTTTGGATTACTCCATATGGGCGTGTGTAGAGAGTGAAGCCTGCCGTGCTCGTCACACAAGTTCTAAGGCACTGGGGATTTCCGTTGTGATGGTCTGAAAGAATCTGCCAGAGGCTTTTTTGGTGAAAGCCTGTGCCGCTGTCAGGAAAGATCTGTAAGCCGTTATTAAATACATTGTTTATGTTATCGGTAAAATAGTCCATGTCACTACTATTTTCTATCGTCCATTAAAAACCAGATTATTCATTTTAAGTTAATTATATTAAGTTTATTCTGCAAAATATTCATCTTTAAAATTTTCTTTCTGATCTTTTGTTAAATTAATACAGTTTTCATTTTTACTATTTTCAATAATATTTTTAAAAAAAATATAAGCTCTTTTAAAGTTTACAAATCTTTGATCACGGTTAATAGGGTCCCCATTTGTTCACCATATTTTTATAATTTTTTTATTAAAATTAATATGTTTCTAAAATACAACATCGTAAATAAAATAAAATTTTAAAAATTAATTTAAACAGAAAATTATTTACATTTTGTTTTTTTTTAAATATTATTATTACTATAGAAAAATTAATTAACTTTTTTTTCGACATTTTTTGTTTTAACAAAAGAAATTATTATGAAGAAAAGAAATTAAGAAATAATTGAAAAAACGCATTAAAATTACAGTTTTAGGAAAACAATAAGTGAAACATCCGGTTAAAGGGAATAATAAATTTCAACTGATATTGAAATATAGTTTTTTTGTTGTTTTTTTGAGGCTGATTAGTTTTTTTTGTTTTACCACACAAAAAATATTCATTTGACGATTAAAACAAAGTTTCCGCCAGAAAACCCACAATTTCCACAGACTAATTTACAACTCCTCCAAATTGGAATTCTTCTCATTTGTAACAAGAAAAAGAATGAATATTAAACAAAAACAACCAAATTTTTCTAGTTAGATTTTCTTTTCCTTTCTTCTCTTTCTTTTATTAAGATTAATAATACTTCGAAAATAACAATTTTTTTCTTAATTAAAACACAAAATTCAAACATCAGGTTTTTAATTAAGTCTTAATTTTCATTTTATTTACACAAGAAAAAAAGGAAAAAAATTCATTCAACTGTTTCATAATAATAATTATCATTAACCGTTTTTTTGTAAGTCTTTTTTGACTAATTGTTTAAGATTTAATTTAATTTAATTTGTTTTTCTTCTCTTCTTTTCTATTTGATCTATCGTATTTATCGTGTAATTAAAATTTAATTAAAATTTAATTTAATTTAATTTAAAATAGAAAAGAATTCTGAAGCCAGTTTTTTTATTTGAACTTTTTGTATCTCTTTTTTCATTATTTTTTTCGAAAATTACAAATTGATTTAATTTGATTTATTTGTTTTTTATTTGAGATGATTTATATTTCTTTTGTTTTTAATAATAAGTAAAATAAGTAAATTTGTGAAATTCGTATTTATATTTCTTTTTCTTTTTTATTATAATTAATTTTTAATGTTTTTGTTGTCTTTTGTTTATTTATATTAAATTACTATCCGAAGGTAAAAGCTAACCAACTGTTCTGAGACCTCCGGAGTTTTGATTTTAATAGAATCTTATATTCCAACAAAATCTATTTCCAAAATTCCAGCCATATATATTAATTTATGGTACTTTGAGTCACTGAATAGAAGAGGGAACATTACTAAAAATCTTGCTTTACTATATTTACCAAGGCACTCTAAGAACCTTTCTTATTCTGAAATAGCACAATTAATAGTATTGCCTTTAGGGATATAATAGAAAAAATGTCTTATTCTATAATTAAAAAGGCAGTGATTTTATTCAAGAACAATATTTCAGCAAGATGGAGCTCCAGTGCACTACTCTAGAGACATGAGAACATTTTTGGATCGCAATTTTCCAAAGTTTTGAAATAGAAGACGCTGTCCAATGGCTTGGTCTGCACGGTCTTTCTATGAACCTGTCTAAGGGATCTAGTATAAGGTTGTTGCAAAAGCAATGCAGGTTTTTGAACCTAAACTTTAAACAAATGTAACTCAGCACAGATAAAATTTTATTAATCGAAATAAAAACCATCAGAATAAATACATTTTTGCCAACAAGCAACACGTTTATTGACGCCCCTAGTGTAGAACTCCTGAGTTCTGAATGCGATGAAGTTGCTAAAGGCTTCTTTGGCGTCGTCTTAGTTTTTGCATTTTTCCTCGAGGAAGTTGTCAAGATGCTTGAGAAAATCGAGAGGTTCGGTGAGTACGGTGGATGAGGTAGAGTTCCGTAGCCTAATTTGTTAAGCTTTTGTTGGGTCGGTTTTGCGATGTGTGGAGAAAAGTTGGCCCCTTCATATTGAACAATCTCGGGCACATACGTCGGAGCTCCTGATTCATTGTGTCAATTTGTTGACAGCACTTCTCTGCGGTGATTGTTTCACCCGTATTCAAAAAGCTATGATGGATGAGACCGGCTGCAGACCACAAAACAGTCATTATAACCTTGTTTTGGTGAAGTTTCGGTTTAGGAAAGTGGTGACAAGCCTAATCGCTGTCCAACTATTGTGCCAAACTTCGCCGATTGTCGTAGAGAATTCACTTCTCATCACACATCACAATCGTTCTTGTTGTGCAGAAGAAGCGTGGAAGACACCTAAAAAAGACAATTTTGACTTTCGTTCAATTCGTGAGGTACAAATTTATCGAGCTTTTTCGACATTCCAATTTGCTTTAAATGCCAAGTGACGGTTGAGGGATCAATGTTAAGCACTTCTGCGAGTGCTCGAACAGTTGTGCGTGGATCGGCTTCCACTAGCTCCTTCAATTCGTCGTTGTCAATCATCGATGGGCGGATACCATGAGACTCATCTTTCAGGCTGGTATTGCCAGAGTGAAACTTTGGATACCAGGGGTGCACCGTGCATTCGTTTACACTTCCCTTGCCCCAAACTTCGTTGGTATTTCGAGCGGTTTGAGCTGCATTACACTCTAACCTGAACTCGTAGAAGTAAATGTTGCGAAAATCACATTTTGATATTTGCAATTAAAATCAAAATTATTAACAAAAGAAACATTATAATAAGGTTTAGACAAATATATCTGAAAGAGTATAAATTAAGCTTTCAAATGACTCATAACATCATACATTACATGACTTCAAACATGCTTCAGTCGTATAACATTGCGGTAAATACAAAAAAATCAAAAACTGCATTCACTTTGCAACAACCTAATATATGCAGAGGCCAAATTCATTGTAGCAGCTTAAAGATGCCATTAAAGAAAATACTGCTTAATTATATATTAAGATGCAATATTAAAAATGCAATTAATTCATTTCATTCTCATTTACAAAAATGCAATGATTTGGATGGCTCATCTGTTGAAAAATATTAATTTTAATAGTTTTTTTGAAAAATAAAAGTCTGGTTTATTTTGTTATTTTTTACTATTTACGCACGTTTAAAATATTTTAACGACTTTTTTCGTACCCTGTATTGTGGAGGGTTTAGGAAAATTCAGCGAAAGCATTTTCATGAAAAGACAAATTCATCGAAAAAATTAATTCTTTTTATTTATTGACGAATATTAAATCGATAATTATAAGTTTTTCTTTTAATCAATTTATTTCGAAATAATATTTCAGTAATACTCTTACAAAACTCATTATATAAATATATTTTTGAAAGATTAATTTATAAATTATAAAAAAATATTAGACTTTAAATATATTTTTGGACTTTGGACTCAAAGAAAGTTTTAAAAAGAAATTAAATGCTTCATTATCTTTTTTTCATTGGAAGAATAAGTTTTTTTAACAAAATAAAAATAAAAAATAATAATAATCTTATTTTGTTATCTTTTCTTCCTTTTTTAATAAAAAAACGTTATTTTTTCATAACTAAAAATTTCTCCTAAGGGAAATAATCTCCAAAAAAATTGTAATGATATTCAAATTATTTTCACAACTGAAAAACAAATCACCCATCGTCTTTTTTAATATCTGAAAAAATATTAAAGAATAATTTAGAAAAAAAATAAAAATTATTAGAAAAAAAATAAAACATTATCAATTATTGATTTTTATTTTCTTATTAAAATTAACTCGTTTTAAGATTAATCAATAATTTTTCAAAAAAAAACAAGAAAAAAAAGAAACTTTTCAATTAATAATTTTGCTGATGTTGATTTTTTGTAAAATTTTAATTGTTTTCGGATAATTAAATATTTAAACATTTTTTTTAAAAAAATAATTTTTTTTTCAATCAATAAAAAGAAATTTTAATTATTTTTTGTATTGAAAGATTTTTAGGAAAAAAACAAACAATTTTTAGGCGCTTCAAAACACGGGTTTTTTTTAATTTTTTTATTCTCAAAATAATACAAGAATAAAATTAATATTAATTTTATTAATTTTTTATTATTTTTTTATTATCCATTTCCGGGTTTTTTTGAAACAAAAACAAAAAATATTATAATAGATATTATTTTTATTATTAATAATATTAATATCAATATAATTAAATAAATGTCATTATTAATAAATATATTTTTTTCAATCAACAAAAAGAATTTTTAATTATTTTGTATTGAAAAATTTTCAGGCAATAAAAACAAAAATTTTTAAGGCTCTACAAAACACGGGTTTTTTATTTTTTAAATTCTTTAAAAGGATAAAAAAATTAAAATTATTAATAATTTTATTAATTGTTTATTTTTGCTTGTTTTTTTATTATCTATTTTTAGGTTTTTTTTAAACCAAAATGATAACATTATTATTAATATTATTTTTTTATTAATAATATTAATATTAAATAGAATACATTTTTTTCTATCAATAAAAAAAAATTTTAATTTTTTTGTACTAAAAAATTTTTGAACAAAAAATAAACAATTTTAAACGAATTTGTTTTCTTTTTATTCTCCAAACAATATAAAATTTTAATTGTTATAATTTTTCAATAATTGTTTTTTTTTTAATTATCTCATTTTTGGTTTCTTAAAAACAAAAAAAATAATACTTTTAACGCAATTTATTATTATATCTTTATTTAAAATAAAGAATGGATTTTTTTTCAAAATTTCAAAAATAATAAATAATGACAAATTCAACAACAAACAATGACATTGAATGTCTCTCCATAGACTTGAATTTCTGATAAAAAATTATATAAATAATTATGTCAGAAATAATAATTTTAAATATAATGCCCATACACACAGGACAACGGGCGTTGGGGCACACAGGCTTGGGTGGGATGATTGACAGTGGTCCGGTGGAAGGATTCAGTTATCGGGGGACTGTCAATTACCCGGCGGTCCAGTCACTCATCCGCCGACAGACAACTCAATACCCCACTGGAGATTCCTGCAATCTGGATTTATCACCAGCATTTTCTTATCCACACTGTCTAAAATCTGTCTGTCAATAATTATTTCTGCTGCCACTTGTTCGGCTCTAGAGACTCATCGAAACAAACTGTCAATAACTCTTTCAATTGCTCCAGACACATCCTCCCTGGTTGAAGAAGATAAACGAAATAATCTAATTTTAATATCGATTTTATTCATCAGTCATGTCAGATGCTTTTATTGGAAAACTATATTTTATTCTTCTGTTATGATTTATTGCAATTCGACAATCAAGTAAACGAAAGAAGAAACGAGACATGTAATAAAAAGATTTCCTATAAAGAAATAATAATTTCCTTTTCTCAAGCTTTTTGACCTCTTAAGGATTTTGAATTTTACCTTAAATAATTCACCTTAAATTGGCAGTGAAAGAAATATTAAAATCCTTCTGGAATACTGTTTTTGATTCTTCTTAATTCTATTTTATTTTGTTTTTCAATAAGTTTCTGCATTTTTACAAGATCATTTTTCTTGATATTTCGTCTTCTTTTGGGCGAATATATCAATTTCCTAATAAAACTTTAATTTTACATTAATTTTAGTCTGCAAAAATAGAAATTTAATGTGGTGAATATCTTCATTTCATTTCTCTCTCTTTTGTTCGTCTTTCGTTCTGGTCACAAATCTTATTAAGCTGGTTTGAGATGTTTGCACCGTGTAAGGTGAGGTTGATTTAGCTTCGCAGTTTGCATACGATTGTTATACTAAATCGAAAAAGAAGAGACCGTCTGACTTTGTAGAAGCACTTCTTAAAGAGGATGGCTGTTTCATTTTATCCATGTGATTCCCTCAAAAATAATATGATCCGGTTTCTCATGAACTTAGTGAAAACTAGAAGGATATTCGCATGCAAAATGATGTTCGAAATGTTGTTAAAAATGTTGTTGTTGATCGACAAGCGGCCAAAAGCATTGATTGTTACCAAATATGAGAAATCATGTCTCTAAGTTAAAAAGAAGCAAAGGCGAAAGTAATTTACCTGAAGAGACAGGCCAAAATGAAGATTGAACCAAGGTATTTACCTTAAGACGCCAATAATCGATCTGATGGGTTTGAGAAGGCTTATTTTACTGGAACATTTGGAAAGGAACAAGACGGTAAATAAAAACTTATATATAATAATGAAATGTTCTACAGCATCTACCGTAATCATCGGACCATCACCTTTTCCAAATACTTTATATACTATATCATTTTTTATATTACGTTGTCAGGTGTGAAATTTGTAGGCATGATTACAATAAATTCAAATAGTTATTATTTGACAATGACGCAGCATTTTGTTGCTCAGCTTTTTTGTTTGATTGCTACATATCTTGGCTATTGAACACATCAATAAAAATCATTAAAATTATTGATGTTTTGTTTTCATTATTCATTATTTTAAGAAAAGATGCTTTGTCGTTTAAAATGTGATCAAGTTTTGAATCAAATAATCACTTGGAATGGAAAATCGATCTAATGTGATCACAAAGGTCCAGCATGCTTTATGGATGCGAATGAAACACAACAAAACTGATGGTGAGTGTTTGGCGGTCTGTCACATCTGAATTCCAATATAACCATATTCACAATCACAGCAGATGTCTACTGATACGAAACCTCAAAGAAAAACCTTAGTGTTTGGTAAACAGGTCGACTTCGATCTATCTCCAGGACGATGCAAAATCGCATACTGCATTTAAGAACCGTTGAGAACTTTTGCATCATCCTCCGTACTACATCAATAAACTGACTTTAGTTCAACAAATTTAATACTTGACAACCTAATAAATTAAATATTTTAAATTTCTAAAAATATTAGGTGTATAACTTAGTTTTTTGGATTTTTTTGCAGAACAAACAAGTTTATTTATATGACATAATAAGTTTTATTCTAATCAAAATGTTTCCCATCGTTAATTATGACTTTCGACC
>MQRK01210749.1:2044-12136 GCA_001938485.1 Girardia tigrina | reverse complement strand
CCAATCAAGAATATTTATCTTCTTTGTTTTCTAAAAAGACACTGTTGATGTTGATCGATGGCAAGGCGCATTGTCTTGCTGAAATATAAAATTTGGAAGAGGGAATACCAAGCATTGCCCTTAATGTCTACGTTATTGACAATTAGGTGTTGATAGTTCTTCGAATTTAAATTTCCGTTTATCCGTTTTTAGATACCAACACCAAATCTGGAGAAACATGCCTATACATGAACTTGGGCACCGTGTTTGAGGACCTTCTTAGTACAAATGTGACTAAACCTTTCATTGTCAAACATTCTAACGATTTTGCTACGAGTGTGGCTATATGTGCGGAACATAGATTCATCGCTAAAAACTACATTTGACCACTTATCGATGTCCCAATTTTGTTTATCCCGAACCCATTCAACTCTTCTTTTTCGTTGCTTTCCATTCAATAAAGGCTTGCAAACAGCATAATGACTTTTTAAGCCGTACTTTATCAAAATTCTATTCACTGTACTTCGTGATGCATGTATAATTCCAGCTGCATTGAAAGCTCATGTTATTTTACTTATCGACATGTGCCTATTTTTCAAGCATATACGGAGAATAATTCTTTCAGAACGTTTTGGTAATTTTGAAGGTCGTCTATTATGTTTTTTATCTTCATATGTACCTAATGTCTTGAACTTGTGTATAATTTTTTGAATGCCCCGCTTTGAAACAATAATACCATGTCTAACCTTCATAATTTCTTGTATCCGACCCGTTGAATGACCCTCGTTCATTAATTCTACAATAATAATCCTAAACCTTATATATATATTTCGAGTTGTCATTGAATCTAAAAGATAGACATTTAATTAATTCATCTTAAAAAAAGATGGTCTTGATATTTCAATTTTAAATTTACTAAAATTATTTAATGTAAAGCATTTAAACAAATTAAAAAATTTAATAAATAGCATAAATCAAAATTTCAATGGGTGCGATCAGACTTTTGGAACGCACTGTAGATTTAGAGGCCCTGCCCCCCCAAATATTTTGCGAATTTGAAAAAATTGACTCGACTTTTCAACTCCAAATCAAAAGAAAGAAATAAATGATGCATTCAATCTGTAATTCTATATACAGTGTTCAATTTAGAAAATATATATTCATTTCTTAATTATTGTAAAGTGATGGTGGTACCAACCTGTCGTAAATACAATAACACGAATAGAAGTAAAATGTATAGTCATGTAAGCAAAATACTATGCTACTGTGGCCCTTCATTCCGTCTGATGAACAATCAATAGCCTTATCGATCAAATAACTTTAAAATGTTAAAATTCCTGCCTCAAAAAAGATCTTTATAATTTCAATGACAATATTTTAATTGCCTTTTTTGCTTTGTTTACTTTTAATAGATATGTTGATATTATATAGGATATATAATTATATAAAACGATTAAATAATTTAAATAAAACTAATAAAAAAAATAAAAGTTGATAAATAACATTGTTGTTTTAATAAACTATTATTGGCGCAAGTGGCGAATCGAGTGTAATTGGGTAAATAAAAATTTTCTCGTATCGTTATTTGTAGTTTTAACCACAAGCTATCGAGGCTATACTATATCGGGTGACGTTATCGGGAATAATGATGGCACGAGAGATTTTGCCGAATGGATTTCAAATTTCGAGCTGGTTGCACGACTGTAGAAGCTGACCGAGTTGGAAACCATGTTGCTGCTATTTTTGACGAATATGACGTATGTTCGTCGTATATGACGGATTCTCAGACGCAGAGAAGCAAGAGTACGGAAAACTGAAACGCGCAACAGAGAACGCGTTCTATGTCGACAAGGTTACGGCTTTTGAAGAATTATGCTGCAGATGGATGAGTGACGGGGAGCCGGTGGACGTTTATCTCGCAGATATTAAGAGGTTAGTCTGTTTAATTGACAGTAATACAAGTGAGGAGTGTGTAAAAAGCGCCGTTATACGGTGACTATTAAACAATAAGTAAAATCGGCTTGCGCAATTGATCACTTACAGCTATCGGAGGCGTGGTCGATAATAAAGATGGACATTTGCATTGTGGGAGTGGCGCATAAACGGCAATCAAACCACAGTTGGGGGCCGACTCGGTCGAACCGGCCTCAGGCTCTGTCTCTGACTTCTTCCCGGTAGAGAGGAGATGTTCAAAGTGTAATAATTTATGACATGTGGCAAGATATTCTGGGGTGCCAAAACGAACCTGTTTTGTTTGTGGTGATGAGACGCATCTGGCTGGCCAATGCCCAAAAAGACGCATGGGGCCACAAAAAACGAATGAGGGAAAAACAGATATTCGCAGCTGGTTTTCCGTCTTGGAGTGCATTTACCAGGTTTAGTTGTCGAGGTGAATAATGCAGCTATGCGGAAGTTGGTGGATTCATGTTGTAGTCGATCGATCATTGCTCGTGATGTTGTCAGATTATATCAGTTGGACAACATAAATGTAGGTATTATGCTGATGAGCGGAGACTCGGTTGAATGTACGCAAGCGTGCCGGTAAGTCTAAGCGTTAGGGGGACTAAAATAACTTTGATTTATTTGACTGTTGATAAGTTGCCCGGGTGCGAGTTAATTATGGGTGTCGATGGAATCAGGAAATTGGAGACGAAGTGTTTGGCGTTGCGCAGAGACTGTCTGAGACGGAGAATATATGCAACGTTAGTATTGTACCGCGTGATGTCAGGGGGAATGGTACCGAGGTAATTGGTTCCCTCCGGATGCGACCGAATCATAAGATCGTTGACAAGGATTTTGAAGCCTATTTTGACGGCAAAATATGGATCTTGAACTTCCATTTGTTCGAAGATGGTGGATACATTTCACTGAAGAACAATGTTCTTGTCTATCTTGTCAAGCTAGAAATCCAGGAAGAGTTTGTGGATGAGGTTGACAGATGGATTCGAGGAGGATGGCTGTAGGAGTTTTAAGAGAAATGCGAAGGAGTCGTTCCGTTAATGGCTTTTTTTCCAGCACAGTAAAGGCAAAGTCAGACCGGTGATGGATTTCCGGGAGTTGTACAAGTATGTGTCTAGTCATTCAGCAATCAGTGATATTTGTAACGAGAAACTAAGGAAATAGCGTCAAATAGGGACAAATCTTTGCATCATCGATTTTAAGGACGAATATTAGCAGTTACACGTGTCCCGAGAGTTGTGGAAATACCAGGTCGTGCGTTATAAAGGGAAAGTGTATGTGTTAACGTGACTTGGTTTCATGTTGAATGTAGCGCCAAAGATAATGTCTGCAGTGGTTAAGTTCGTGTTGTCCAGTGTTCAAAAAATTAGAGAGACTACCGACTCGTATGTAGACGATATCGTTGTAGATTTGAACAAGGTCAACAGCCAGGATGGGATGGACTTGTTAGGGAAGTTTGGGATACGTGCAAAATCGGCAGAGCAGCTGTGTGGCGTTCGGGTTTTAGGACTTCGAGTATACCAGGATGCTAGTGTAATAAAGTGGAAACGTGATAATGTCTTTCAAGATGTGAGTTCGGTGTCAACAAAAAGGCAGGTTTTTTCGTGGTGCGGGCAAGTGTTTGGGCACTTCCATATCGCCGATTGGCTAAAACTGGCATGCAGTTTTTTAAAAAGGATGCTAAGCGGGAAAATGTGGGACGAGGACGTAGATGGGGTGGGTTTAGCTATGTTAAACGATATCAAGAGCCGATAAGATAAATTTGATCAATTTGGTAGTGGGTGGCATATTCCGCGTGCAGAGGTCGTGTGTGGTGTGATGCAAGCAGTTTGCCATTGGTGTATGTCTGGAGTTGAACGATGTAATAGTAGATGATAACTGTTGACTGAGGAAGAAAGATAACTTGTGTCACATTAATCTGGCTGAATTGGAGGCCGTACTGAAGGGAGTGAACATGGCACTGGCATGGAGTTTGAGAGAGAATGATTTTTTATGCAACTAAGCAACGGTTTGTTCGTGGGTAATGTCAGTTATTGTAGGATATATACGGGTTCAAGTGTACGGATTATCGGAAGTGTTAGTGAAGCGGCGGTTGTTTTTGTAGGAGGAACTGGTGCAAGCATTCGGTGTACATTTAACAATTTCATTGGTAAAATCAGCTGAAAATAAATCCAATGCTTTGACCAGAGTTCCGTCAAAATGGTGGAAAGAGTCCCAAAGATATTTACTGATAGTTGATCACGAAATCTCATCAACTCTCGATGAAGCAAAAGTGGTTCATGCAGTTCACCACTGTGGCGTTAATTGAACGGTTTTTTCAGTCCGTAAAATTTACGGACTTGCAGATAAAGGGATGGTAGAAAAGGTGGTGAAAGAATGGGATCGTTGCTTGTCGATAGATCCAAGCGCAGTACAATGGAATAAAGGCGAATTAGGAGTGTCGAAAAACTGGGAACGTCTCGCATGTGAAATAACTCATTATGGAGGCACGATTTATTTCACGTGTGTAGACACGTAGTCATTTTGCCATTTGGAAACGGGGGAAGAATGAGAGTGCTAACTGGATGACAGAACTTTTGGCCGAAATATTCAGAGAAAGGGGTCCGCCAAATGCACTTTTATGCGACAATGGTAAGTGTTTTCCATCGGATAAATTGCAACACCTGTACAGCACGTGAAATGTTGTAGTTAGGTACCGCGTGCTTACAGACCATCAGGGAACGGTATCGTTGAGAGGAACCATCGGACGATAAAGAGAATGGCAGCAAGGACTAAAAGTGATGTGCTGGATATGGTATTCTACTTCAACATAACACCAAAAAACAGGACGGATGGCGAGTCAGTTCCCAGTAATGGAACCTATCGGTGCGATTAGCGATTCCAGATGGTTAAGCCGGAAAAACGATGCTATGATGAAAGTGAGTTCAAGGTTGATGGGCAGGTTTATGTGAAGCCCGGTGGGGCATGGGGTACAGCTCGATGGCAGAGAGGAGTTGTGTCACGATTTAATTCCGGAACGTCGATTGACGTGGACGGTATTCCAAAGCATATTGCAGACTTGAGGCATATGTCACCGGAGGAACGACTTACAGAGATTGGAGAGGCCTCGGAACGGGAAGATGAGTTGGTGACTGTGGACGAAGAGATGTTGGTCGACGACACCCGGGCGGGTTGAGTAATCCTGCTTTAGTTGGTCGAACACTGAGGAACCGAAGACCGCCCATTTGTTTTGGCGACTATGTGACATGTGATGATGAGATCACGGGGCCGTGTGATGACGAAATTAATGATAAATAACATTGTTGTTTCAATAAACTATTAATGGCGCGAGTGGCGAATCGATTGTAATTGGGCAAATAAAAATTTCTTCGTATTGTTATTTCTAGTTTTAACGACAGTTAAAAAAACTTAATTTGAAAATCTGAATTGAAACTTATTATTTATTTATTTATTTTTATTCTTACGTTAAAAGTACCTCTTTATAAAAATAACTAGATTCTTTAGCACAAATTTCAAGAAAGGAAATCAATTCACTTACTATTGTATATGGTTGACACACTGAGTTTATTCAACATATAGTGACTGGAATTTTTTCTTCCATTATCATCAAATGAATAGATTTGTCATAAGAACCAGTAATACTAGGGAAAAACCTATGAGTGCAAATAATAAACCAGATGTGTCCAAAAGCAGTATATACAATAAAACTGCTCAGTTCACAAGCAATCAACATGTCGATTTTCTAAAAGCTTCCATCAAGAACATAGACTTGGAGATCCCCAAAAAAGAGACGAATATGTGCTATAAGTTCTATAAATTTAGATCCATAACTGTATAATTCAACAGACGAGCTAAATATTTTTTTTCTTTACTACGGCTTCAAGTAACATCGTATCCAAAAATTTTGGAACTATTGACCTGTTTTTGTCAGTACTGGAAAGCCGCTTCAATCCAAATGTCCTTACCTTGTTGTCATGCCTTGAATGCTTGGGTTGTTCTAACATATCTCATCTAGACCAACTTGAAACTTTGTTGTCCTGGCACCGAGAGGACATGATTGCTTCCAATGCTCGGAATGAGTATCGGTTGTTCTCACGTGAGATATTTGAGAAGGATGGCATCCATTAAGTATTCATCCACATGGTTCATTGTGGTCATACCACAATCTATCCTTATCATGCTAAACTTTATCGTCTGGTGCTTACATTGCCGGTCGAATCGTGCCATGAAGACGGATATATCACGTGCAGCAACACATTTCTGGAATAACTTTGCAGATAGACGTTGAAATTTAATATATATGTTTGAAATTCATGTCATTAACTAATTGTATTCAAGATTGTCATGCAAATAATTACATTCAACGCCAGAGAACAACCTACTCGAAAATTTCATTCAACATACAAAAAATGATAATTACTCTACTTACCGTAAACATTACTCATAAAAATCAATCGTAATTGTGAGAGGTGGTTGCAACATCGATATTCGAGTTCATTTTTTTAACACCAAAATTTATTTCTATAACAATTCACATATTTAAAACAAATTTTCCTGTTAATTTAATTATCTCGCTCCAAATTAATCTATTAAATTCTTTTCGATTCAATTTTTAAAATCCTGAAAATTTGTTTCAAAAATTTATTTCAAAAATTATTTAAAATTGCTTATTAAAAATATTTTTATTTATAAATAAATATTTAATATTTTTGTTTTCTTGACATTTTTAATTTTAAGATATTTAATAGATACATTAAAAGATATTTTTTATTTTTAAATAGATATTTAATTTTTTTATGCTTTTCTTTTATTATATCATTTTTAATTTTAAAATATTGAATAAGCATATTAACATTAAAATATTTTACCCCTTTAAATTAAAAAAATAATAAATTTTTCTGGCGAGATAAAAATTTAAATTAACCTCTCATAGTAATATCTTAATAATAATTTCTGACATAAAAGTTTCTCTGTGTGATTTTCAGGAAACTAGGAAAATAGTCATACTTTATGAGTTCAATTAGTGCCCGACCTAAGGTAAAAGCGGTAATAAAATAATTTTGTTTTTTTGTGTAAATAAATAAATTAATATAAGCTTTAATTTATGTTATTGTTTTACTTTATTAAAATCATAAAAAGTTTTTATTCCTTTTTGGAATTCATTTTCTCTGTCAAAACGGGTACTTATTGAACGCTCTGCGTATATTTGTTTAAATCAGGGCAAAGTTACCGTTTTTATTCCCAGCTAAAAGTCTTTGGACCCTAAACATTGAAAAACTGTTTTAAAATATTAATTTTCTAATCATTTAACATTTTTAGTGGCTTATTAGATGAAATATTAAATGTTATTTGATATGTCTTTTATAAATGTTTTGACCATACAGAACGTATTTCAGATAGATTTTAGAACTCTAACTTCCAAATATAGGGGTAGGATAAATTGGGTTCTGTGATAATACATAACACTTAAAGGTCTCATCAATTTTAAGACCTTTCACTAAATGACTTCATTATAAATATTTTTCAGTTATTTAGTACAAAATATTTTTACAGATCCTCCTTCATAAAATACAATATACAAAATTTTAAACATTTTTAGATCAATTATATTTCAGTTTTTCGATATACATAATTTGTTTTCAGAAAATAAAATCTATTTTCAATTATTTCATGATAAAAAAGTTAATATAAAAATTCAATTTATCAATAACTTAATTTTTAGGAAAAAGCCATTTCGAAGTCATCCAAATATATTTGGGACATTAAATAAATATATATTACAAGATTGATTAGTCGACCCATATTTCTGACGAAGAAGATAAATAATTTTCATTTAGGCTTCAACCAAATTTGTATTATACGAAAAACATTTTATATTTACCATATCAATTTCGAAAGCCACCATAGACCTTCGAGGGTCATTCCAAGACATAAGGGTCACATAACAGGCTTAAAAGGTTTTACTTACAGGACTAAAATAAAGTTATTATAAATAAAAAAACATAAAATTAATTGTTTATTTAAACTGTTGAGTCTCGGAACCATTGTCAGAATCATATAGATACTGATAAGTCAAAAGATTATAATCCATACCTCTTAGTTTAGATAATTCTATCACCTATCCGTAAATATAAGTTTGATTTTTCGAACCATCCTATTTTCGTTTTTAAAATAACAAAATTTATATATTTGTCTAAAAAGCGTGTTTGTTTGTTTGTTTGTCGGTCACGTTTTTCAATATGAAATTGCGGATAAACCAGAGTGAATCCCTTTAAGATCGTGGTTCACCTGGATAGCCCGCATCAATACAATTTAGTCGGTGTAGTGCCTTTGCCGAAAGACGCCCTGAAGCCGATGAAATTGATCGAAAACCGTAAGAGTCGTTAAATAGTAAATTAACACCGATTTCGAATAATGGAGATTTTGACGATTCCTACAAAGATACTGAAAAAAGGCCTATCAAAGTAAAGACTACTCTAACAACTATTCATCTCAAGTTTGGCTGTACAAAGAACCACAAGACTATAAAACTATTATTTCAATTATAACAATGCAAAAAATCAAAGAAGACATTGAAGACAAACCAACAATTACCAGTACTACTCAGGTTCGGGTCGTAGACGTGAGGTCAACTACAGAAGAAATGACCACCTTTGAATCGATATTATGGTACTGATTTATAGACATGAGAACTTAAGGGTCCTTCAAATGCCCATTCACTGGCTGCTCTAAGTCCATTGAAAGGGCCAAAGACAAACAATACCATGAAACATCTAAAAATGATGGTTGCTCTTTACATTAAGTCTGAAATGAGCTTGTAAGAGGATAGTGGGAGACCCTTTAGGATGCCCCTCTAGTGTTGCTACGTTCCTAAAGTATGAGTAGACACTTAAAAGAACCTACGGCTCGTTATTATCATTGAAAGAAAAGGGAGGTTCATACTCCCAATCCAGCAAGGGGAGATAGACTGTCGATACAACCAACTCTACTTCGACGTACAGCCCGAAACTTCCCTAAAATTATTCCGCAGAAACCATCATCAAAAAATAAAACCAGACTAAGACGTATTTAGATCACAATTCTATACAATAATGAGATCAGCGCAAATGAGGTAAAAAACTGAATAAAGTCGTAATTTTTTAAATAAAATTTATCTTTCTTGTGTAACAATTCTTCGATATTCCTTTCAGACGAAATGTTTCTTCACGAAAATCTTATTTATTTAATTAACTTTAATTTAATGTTTTGAGCATGACGAAATCAAAAACATTTCAAATTTTTCTTTATAACGTAATGTTTTAATAACACTCCGAAATATTTTGGAAACTAATATTCTTTTTTGTCATTTTTCCTTCTTAAAAGAATTACATTTCACCAAACAAAATTCGCGACCAGATTAAAAAGAATATCAAAAGTGAATTCTTATAACTTTTATGGAAAAATCAGATGTTAAAAGTTTACTTTTTCTTGAAGTTGATTAATCATACCGTACACTTTTATTGAGGAATTTTCTGATATAAAATTGACAAAAAGGGAAATGAGAATGAGAATGAGAAGAGAATGAGAAGAGAATAAGAATGAGAATAGGAAAAAATGAGAATGAGAATGAGAATGAAAAGAGAGAATTAAAATATGCCTAGAGATAGAAGGCCAACGAAGGACTACTGATGAACCAAACAATCATTTCAAGTTAGATGACTGAGATCACTATGAGAAATCGGTTATTATAGTTTTTGAAGATTTAAATTGAAACATCATAAGATTAAAGAGGGTTAAAGCTTTTTTTTGTAAATTTAACAAAATGGAGTCGATACCAACGTGATTTATGCGATGTAACATATGTGAACAAAGTCCTGTGTGGTTTGAAGGTGTAAAAAAAGTTTAAGAACGTTAAATATTCTTACTTGCAATAGGTTATAAAACAAAGCGATAAACTATAAACCTCAGTGTCAAAAATAATGATACAACACGAAAACAATATATTGTTTTTAAATGATGGCGGCCTACTTATTGAATTAGAGAAGCGAATCACAGATAGTGGTTGAAATAATTGACATCTTGATCGAACTTAAGCAAAATTAATTAAAGAAATATGCTTTTAAAAATAAATTAAATAAATTAATTAATTACAAATTTTAGTTAATAAAAATTGAG
>MQRK01210732.1:0-10267 GCA_001938485.1 Girardia tigrina | reverse complement strand
TAATTTAATATATATATATATATATATATATATATATATATATATATATATATATTAATATCACTACAATGTCGTCTATGTTTGATATGGAAAAAGCCAGTCTTAAATTTATTTTGTTCAATTGTCGGAAATCGACACACAATCGAATTTCCTACTTTTCCTTTTTCCACACACGACTAATTGGAAATTCCAAGGTAATATACATTTTTCAATAATATCATTTTCCTCTAGGTTTTTATGTAACTCATCTAACTTATCTTCAAAATGTTTTGGTTGTCGGTATGGTTTAACGATTATCGGGGAACCTATTGTATCAATTTTATGTTTTATCTGTTGTTTTCCCTATATTCCATTTGTCGGCCATAAATATGGAACAATATTCTACCATAATCTTCATCACTTTTTTAAATCGATCTTACCGTGGTATATTTTATTTAATTTTGATAATCGAACAGCATCCAATGGTCTATCTCTGAGGGCCGATATTTGGTTCATGTTGTATATCTCGTTTCTCATCCTTTCCAAATTTATTGAGAAATTCTATTCCGGCTATCATTTTAGGATTTACTTCTTCTACTACATAAAAACCAACCAATTTTTTTATATTACCTATCTGAACATTTAAACTTACTAAACCGCAATTATTTAACTCTGAATCATTGGCGCAAATTATCTTTTTATTAGTACTCTTGATTTTTATATTATTGATATTTTTAATCGCATCCAATCTAACCACATTTATTCGGGCTCCAGTATCTAACAGACAGTCAACATACCCATTATTTATTTGTAAACATAAACTGGGTCTACCATTCATTTTATCATATTCTATATTAATTACAGATTTCACTTTTTTATTCTCTTTTTTTCCTCATTCTTATTTTTATCATTTGTTACATTCATAGATAAAATATCTACATTTTAAAATTTCTTAAGAATATACATTTCGAGGGGGTTCTCATTTACACAATCACACATACACACAGACATACCAGTAAACATACAATCACACATATTCTTACTTTCCTCTAATGGAGCACATGAATCACCTCGCCCAGTGATCGGGCATCCCCGTTTCCCGACTCATTTTCATTTGATTTCTGTCTTTCCCGCTATGAATTTCTTTTATTGAAACTGATCTCATCCTCTCGAATGTTCTCAATATTATCCGTAGTATTTTTTATCTCCCCATAAGGATATCTTCTCTGATATTGACTTCTCGGCGAATCGGTTTCTGTTTCCGTAACATTGGGTTCTTATATGGCCTCTCTTTTGACAAAAGGAACATTTGATGTTCGGACAATTTCGTCGCAAATATCCTTCTTGATGACATGCCCAACAAACCGGCGGTGGTCTCCTGCCTTGAAAATAGTTGTCTTTCGTGTTCCATTCGATATTCCTTGATTGTATTTTTATTCTTCCCATTTTTTCCATTCGTGTGGATTTGAATTTTGGTTAAAATATCGCCTCCTATATTCGACCGTTCTCCACTCCTGTTCAGGTATTTTCACTTTCTGGGGTTTGAATTTTATGCTGCTACTGAATTACCGGAATCTATTTTTTAGTTTTTCCATTCTTGTCACGATCTCTTTGATTTCTTTGGAATCATCTGCTCCTTCCAGGATTATTTCTTTTTTTGTTTCAAAGTCGTTGACCAAATTGACATACACTAGATATTTCTGTATTTTCTTTTCTGTAATTTGCGAAATTAAATCGTCAGCCAACTGGAACATCTTTTCTGGATCTTCATTATTGATTTTCAAGGAACATAGGTCTTTCATAATATACAATATTGTTTTCTTTTTCTCAAACGCCTTTCGAAGTTTTTGAGCATAATCTGGCATTGCTTCGTATTTTTCTTAAGTATCAGGAGTCAGAAAAATTTTTACCATAAGTATCTTCCGGTTTTCATCGATTTCCATTAGTTTTCCATATGTATCGAATTCTTTGATAAATTCTTCTAAAGATTCGTTGAATCCATCGTATATTTTCGGGTCATGATTGGAAAATTCATGGTTGGCGTCGTCGCCATGTTAGGAGAAGACGAAATACCTTTTCCAAAGGATTTATTTAATAAAAAAAATTCTGTAATTTTCTTCTGCATTTCATTCAAATTTAAAATAACTGTCAAACCAAATTCTTAAAATAGCTTAGTTAAGCAAATTATATAATTTAATATTTTTCTAAATTAATTCGATTTTTGTTAATTATAATCGAATTGTTTTTGTAATTTAATTTTAATTAGTTAACGGTTGGCAATTATTTCTGGGAGAGACAACATACTCAGTACCATACATTTCATCATATAATACATCATTTACAAGCAACCCTCATAACCATAAGACATTAATTTTCAGAGAGATTTTATTACCCATAAATAAATAAACAGATGATGATGCTATTGATATATGTAATAAAGAAGTTATTTAATAATAGTTATTAAAATACTTTTGTTGAGATTATAAAATAATAAAGTTATTAAAAATAAATTTTTGTTTTAATTAATAGATAAAATAAGATTTTATTTATCTTTTTACCAAAATAAATATAATCCATATATAAATAATTAAATTAGGAATCTTTAGAAAAGTAAATAGTTATAATTAAATAAAGAAATATTTATTACAAAGAAATAATCAAGTTTAATTGGAAGAATATAAAGAAAAATTAAATTCAAAAGAAGAGTATAAAAAGAAAAGATTTTAAGTAAAAAGGGCACTTAATTAAAAAGAATAGAAAGTTTAATTAACTTTGCAAAGGGCGACCTTAGTTATTTACTTAATAAAATTGACTTTATTTATTATTCAATTGAGTAGACAGTTTGATTTATTTAGTCTACATTCCTTACCCCCAGGGTTGAGTGAGAACAATATAAATACTCGATTATTAAAGAAAGCAAAGACTGAGAAAAAACCGAGAGTGCGAAGAGCTGAAAATTACAAGAGAAAAAATTGAAACTAAAAAAAGAACGAACGGTCAAAAGAAATATATTTCATATATAAATAATTAATATATTCTTATATAAGTAAAATCATTTTCGGGGTAAACGAAATTTAGTTTCTCCATCTACCCAGCCTGTAAATTATCAAATATAAGGTTAAGTTTTCTAACGATTTATTCTCTAAATTGTAAGCTGTATAAAATAAATAAACATTTAAAAGAGAAATAATATTCTTGTTTTGCTTTCACTTTTTGTAATTTAATGGATGAATTCTAATTTGTTTGAATAATATAGTTTTTATGAATCGAAAAAATCATCTTATTTTACAAGCTATCGCGGCTATGAAATCTATCAGTAATTTGAAGAAATTTGACGGTGGAGAGGACGTCGAACGTTGGATCGACAGATTCGAGTTTGCCATCGATGTAGGCGGGCTAATGGAAAAAGAAGTCTCATGCTTGGTCATGGTGTCGGGCAGGCCGGCATACGACACGTGGAAGGGTTTATCGCTGGATCAACAGAGAAATGCCAAGAAAACCAAAAGTGAGTTACGCCGAGTGTTTGGTCTGGGGATATTTGACGCATGGCTGTTGCTTGGTCAAAAGAAGATTCTCCTTGGTGACAGATTGGACGTGCCGGTGGCAGAGATCAATCAGCTGATACAGGCCGTTGATGGAGATCAGGATCCAATCGATGCGTTTTGTACAATGACATTTATTCAGTTTCCTGGATCAATTAAAAAGATAGGTACAGCCAAGATTGGACGTCAAATTCACGTTCAAGAGTGTGGTGAACTTGGCCAAAAAGATATGGCCTCATCAATTTCATCAAGAAGTGATTGCGGCAACCAACAGTAAATTTCGATGTGTTAGTTGTAATCGACTTGGACACACACAGAAGACGTGTAGAGTTAAATACTTTAAATGCGAAGTCGGGTATATAAAAGCAAACTGTAACATGTCGGGAAACGACAGAGACGAGAAGGTTCCAGCTCTAACCTCTCCCCGGGGAATGGTGTAGGACCAAATGACACAGTAAGAGAGCGTGGTGGTGTAACTAGCGACAATAGTTACACTTATAAAAAGCCACAACGCCCCGAGGCCAACGATGTCAACAAGGCGGCCGGGAATCGCCTCAAAAATTCGCAATCGCCATTAATTTATTCATGTTTAGCTGTTATTCCGAATTTATTGATTCTTCAAGCACTAATCGACGGGGAAATGATGTAGGGAGAGGTTGGAGCCGGAACCTCCTCCTCTCTGTCGTTTCCCGATATGTTATAGTAAATATCCTGGATATAGTGCAACTACATGAGATACTATTTGACGATATTGTTGCGGTCCAATATTGCATAATTTAGATTTAAAACGGAAAAGAAATAAATGTTACGGTCCAACGTGAAATAGTGTAGATATCGATTAACCATAAAACAGAAAAGAAATAAGAAAAAAGAAAATATTATTATACAATGCATGTATTTTAAAGTATCACAAATATGAAGAATAGACCATTATTGCGTCCAGAGGCCCGTGAGAGGAATTTAGAACCCTGAAAAGATAAGGTAATTAAAAAACGAACCAAAAAACTAATAAAGTTATTTACCGGGCCATCCGTTGTAGTTAAGAAGTCAACCGACCCTCCCCGTGCAGCTCTTCACAAACTAAATCCCTGAGCAGAATCCGTGAATTGATGGCCCATTCCTGACAAAAGTTATAACCCTGTAAAGAATAAGAAAATTAATTAATTAAGACAAAGCTCAATTAAAAAAACTTACATGAGTCAGACCATTTTCTAAAAATAATCTCACATTGTTAATCATCCATGATTCACAGACAGGAGTGTCCGCGAGAATTATTAGTGTGCAGCGACACACCGACACCAATTCCTATAATGAAATGAAAATTTTAAATTTTGAAAAAATCTTTTAGAGACACGCTTACCCGGATTGACCAATCCGCATCACAGAAAATTCGAGACAACTAGTTGGCAGAGATTGGTTGGTTAATAAGGAACGTAAGGGTGTTCCTCCAACACTATATAATCAGCGATCATTCCGTCACTTATTGAACCACTTTTGAACCATTTTTTTAACATTTCGAAAGAGCGCGAACGCACGCAAGCACTCGGAAAACTACGATTCGAACACGACACAAAACCGAAGACGCGACAACTGAAAAGAGCTTGAGAGAACATTTGACGTACCAATTTCGTGACAAGGAACCTGAGAGGAACGATCTGCCATCGGACAGAAATTGCAGCACTAACAGGTTGAGATCCACGTTTAGACACTTCTATTTACTGACGTGTCGATTGGCGAAAATTACAGAGGAGCACTGACTGACATTATCTAACAAACCTCCGGAAACCGTATACTGTAATTGTTTTATGAATAGTATTTATTGTTTTTATTAGTTTGAATAAAGATATTTAATAATCATTTTTTAATTTTCACTTTTATGTTTAAAATTTATAATGTTTATTTATTTAACTAATTTATACAACGAATACCCGTTTTCCGTAGCAGAGTAGATTAGTCCGTCACCGCCGCCGCCGTTACCCCTCAATATAAATGTCGCAGTTGAATATGACGTTCGAGAGCGAAGAGAATTATGCTATCCCAGTGATCATTGATGTGACATCGATAACTATCGAGTCGTTCAACAGGAGCGATGTCATCGAATCTATCCTCGACCAAGGGAAGTCGCGAGTTAGCCCTTATCGATCAATTAAATGATAGAGCAAAGAGGATAGAAACCGAATATAGATTGTTTATAAATTTTCGAATCAATGCCGCAACCTTGAGATGTAGATTAGTACGGAAAAACAATGAATTTTCCTTAATAATTTTGATTGCGGTTGGTAATAAAATTTTATAGCATAAATAGTTTTGGTTATTTATTATTTTTCGTTTTGCCGAATATTTAATTTTGTTACTTTATTGAGAGTTTTCGGAAAGAATTGTGACTGATTAAATGATTTTGAGAATAATAATTTGATAATTTTAATTAAGACACGGATAGTAAAGAGTTTTGATTATTTGAGTTTAAAATTACTTAAATTTTACTTGAGTTTATCCGTTAAAGGTGGAATTCTATTTTACTTAAGTTTTCCCGTGTTATATTTGATTGAATTTGATTTAATATTTAAGTTTTCTTACTATCATTCCTTTAATTTAATTGAAGAGTAAAGTTGATTAGACAGCGTTGAAATACGAGATGAGATAAATAATGCTGATGCTATAAAAATAATTGAAAGCCATATGATCGTTATATTATGAATAAGAAATATAGTTTTAATAAATGTGGGTGGTATAAACCGTAAAATCTATTATAAAGTCTGACTGTCGATATATTATTTTATTGAGCAATAAAACTGCAATTATTAGTGAAGCACAACAATACAGAGTGACTACCACAAGTCTAGCCAAACATAAATAAGCCATAGTACAGTACCATAGGTTTCGCAATAAACAACAAGATGATAAATTGTTAAACATAACAGTGCAGCAAGTTTTACGATACATAAAGATGATGATTCCGAACACAATATATAAATCATCCCCGAGCGACACTTTGCTAGGTGGGGGCCCATAGCTCATCCCATCTTTATTCGAACCCGCAGGCCCTTCAGACTCGGCACTGCTAGTCAGGTGTCGAGCGAGACGAGACGTCCGACCCATTATATAGACAAATACAAATAAATCTCAAAATTGATTTTGGGTTGTGATTGACCCTTAACAATCACTGGGGGCTCAAGAGTCAACAGAAATGTTTTCACTCGAAAGGGTCGTGACAATATGAACCTGAGGCCTGTTGGAGCAATTGTGGTTGAAAGGCTGCCGGCAGGTGTCGACATAATAGTGGAAAACGAAGTTATTTTCAAACGTGAACTGACAATACGGATAGACCGTGAGGATGTTTGTATAAAATTTGGTAGTAATGGAGCAAAATTGGAAGCTATTACTGCAGCAACTGGAGTGAAAAGCGGAAGACACTTGCAGATAAAAGAGGATAATTTTGAAGCTCAATTTGACGGAAGGTATTGGAGCACACGTTGGAGATTTGTCGATGATCATCCGGTTGGGAGAACCTCATGTGTCAATTATGATATTCCCAATGAAGATAAAGAGCCATTTCAAGATGAAGTGAATGAGTGAATAAATGAAGGAGTTCTGATAAAGTGGGATGAAAAGCGAGACGGGAAGATTCGTAACATGATACCGTTGATGGGAGTGCGGTAAGTCAAAGGCAAAACGACACGAATACGACCGGTATTAGACTACAGGTTACTGAACGAACAAATTCATAGCTATCCATACAGCAGTTATGCCAGTTGCCAGTCACGATTACGGGAGTGAAGAAAATTGGGACCCAACTGCGCTATAATGGATTTACGCTCCAGATTAGAAGAAATATCAGGCGGTTATGTGGAATGGCGAAGTGTATGTGATGACCAGGTTAGGGTTTGGTCTATCCATTGAGCCAAAATTCATGTCAAGAATTGTTGAAACGATTATCAAGGAAGAGTAGACAATAACTGCTTCTGGGTATATTGATGACGTGTTCATTGCGGAAAGTTCTTGTAATGCAGAGGATATATTAGGAATTTTTCGCCGGTTTGGTTTGGAGTCTAAACCTATAGAACGGATTGGCTTAGACAAAGATGTCAGGGTGCTTGGACTGAATGTAAAAAGCAATTTGCAGTAGAGAAGAAACTAAGAGCTCATAACTAGGGAACTTGAGAAAGCAACGAGAGGAGAAGTACATGGAATCTTGGGGGAGTGGATAAGCCATGTACCAGTTGCAGGATGGTTACGAGTTGCTTGTGCCTATATTCAGAGATTAACCGCAAAATACAAGATAGGCTTGGATGAATTAGTGCCAAAATATATCATAGAGAAAGTTAATGAAATCTGTCAAAGGCTGAGGATGGATGGAGATCCAGGAACAAGCAAGGGGGTCGTCAATTGCAATTATAATGTTGTCATTTGGACAGATGCAAGTAGTATAGCAATGACAGTAATACTGTGCGTTAACGGTAATTTCGTTGAAGACGCTGCTTGGTTAAGGAAAGAAGACGATACAAGCCATATTAATATGAGTGAACTGGGTGCGGCCATAAGGGGAATAAACTTGGCAATAACCTGTGGCTTTCATAAGTTCAAGCTGATGACCGACTCAGCAACAGTGTATAGATGGCTCATGGCAGTATTCAAGAATACACACACCCAAGAACCCACATATTATCTGAAAATTTGGTACGGCGAAGACTCGATATCATGAGAGAGTTGAAAGATCAAGAAAAACTGGAATTGATGAGATCTCAATTGAATATGGCAGATTGTTTGACCAGGGTTCCAAAACAATAGCTAAACAGGAAAGTGGAACTAAACGCCATTGAAGTAAATCAGTATCCAAGTGTTGATGAGATCAAGAAAATTCATGATATCTGTCACTTTGGAGTCGACAGGACGAATGAACTGTTGAGGGAAAATATGGGTCTAATGCAATAAAGTCGGATCAAGTTAAGGAAGTTATCAAGCAGTGTGTTGAGTGTTCAAAGAAATGTCCAGCCCCACGAATTGAATATCGACATGAGCAATTGTCAACTGACAAGGTATAGTACCAACTTTATAGCTGTTGGGGTTCCTTTTGGTGAACTTTAAATTTTTGATATTTTTAAAAATCATATTTATATTTTAAATAAATTAAAAATAATGTTCGATTAATTAAAAATGAAATAATTCTTTAAAATAAAAATCTTTTTATTTTCTTTAAAAAAAAGAACAGGCTCATTCTTTAAATTTTGAAAATAATTAATTGTTATAAATAATTTCTAAAATAAGAAAATATTTAAAATCAAAAGTTTTTAAACAGTTATAAGTAAAAAATATCTTAATTAATTTTAAAAAGTTAATTTCATGTAGCGACAACGAAAATATAATTTTTATTTAATCAAAAAAACTCGCTTTCGATATTTGAGCCAAACATTAGTTCACTTAAACAATCTGTTTTTTGCATCACAATAATTAACTCTATACAACATTTCATAAATGATTGAATTTTAATTGTTTTGCATTTATTTTAAGAGTTATTCGGAAGAATTTTTTGTTGAAATTTTTGTTGTCAGAGATGCAATAAAAAAAAGATAATTTAAAGTTAAAAGGCAGTTGGAAATTCTGCAAATTAAAATTCGATAAATAATTGATAATATATATATATATATATATATATATATATATATATTAAAAATTTTATAATTAATGAATCTCTATTAAATAAAAAAATAAATTTAAATATTGCTAAATATTTTTGTATTTTAAATTTGTAAATTATTTTTGCAATTTTTATTAAAAACAAATAAAAGGTTTTTATTGAAAAGAAATAATTTATAATCGAATGATTTAAAGTCAAAAAAAGATATTTAGGAATTGAATTTTAAAATATTTTTAAAGATCTAAATTTATGCAAAATTGAATAAAATAACATATAAAATAACATTTATCGATATTATTATTTATATTTAGAATTTTGAGATCTGGATTATGTAATTGAAATATTGTTTCTCATAAATTTGTTTCAATAATGAAAATTGTAGTAGAAATAATGTTTACAAGATTATGACTTCCAATTTTAATCACGAACCTAATAATAGCGATGTGACTTATTTCAACGGTGTTGCGTATCAGACAATAGTAGATTCAGCAGCAAGATTTTGTATTTGGAGAAAATTACGCAGTGAATCATCCGAGGAAATAGGTTGGCATATAGATAGCGTATGCTCTGAATTTGTACCGCCGAAACGTTTCTTTTCTGATAATGCGGCTGTCTATCGAAGTGTCGCAGTGAGACGGTTGTTAGATAAATGGAGAGTTGAGCAAAGGTTCAACGCAGCCTATCGGCATCAAGGGAATGGGATGTACGAGAGAAATCAACGCACCATTAAAACAATGGCGAGGAGATCTGAAAAGTCGATCAGCGAATGTGTGTTTTGGTACAACAGTACAACAGGTTACCGGGATGCGGGGCCCTAAGAATTGATATTCCATGCCAAGTCTCGACTACAAATGATTCCAGATGAGCGTCAGGTTGAATGCAAATTCATCTCGGAGTGCATCTCAAATGATGAGTATGACGCTACGGAGAAAAACCCGTTCAGCATTGGTGAGAATATTTATTTGAGAGTCGGCGGGAAATCATATGGGCGGGGCAGCATATAATTATTGTGAGGAATATTTTAAATTTGGTATGTTGAAATTGGTTTGTTGAATTTTGTATGTTGAGTTTAGTATTTGGAAATGTGTTTCTCCCACCCAGATGGAAAATT
>MQRK01210730.1:17646-34962 GCA_001938485.1 Girardia tigrina | reverse complement strand
TTGTAGAATCTTGTAGTTTGATCTTTAATTTTTGGATCAGCCTCCATTACCACTACTTTTCTAAATTCTCTTACATAAATGACGCAAAGTTTCATCGATGTATATTACTTTATGTCCGGAAACATCCCTAACAGTATGAAAGATTTATTGCTGAATTTAATTTTTAATTTTTGAGATGCATGATATTATTTTTGAATTTGCGAAATTATCTGAGTACTTAAAATTTTAGGAGAGATTGACAAATGGAGCGTAAAATGTAAGATATTTGGATTGCAGTGCTTCCGTAGAGAGAATTTAAAAACTCCGCCATTCTATCAATTTTATTAACAAAAAACAATTAATTAAATGGTCGAGTTTTAATAAACTGTTGTTTATGTTAATTATTTAAATCTACTTTTGCTGCGTATTACTACGATTTAATTGAATAAAACTTAGAATGAATTTTTATCCATTTTTGTATTTCTCTCTCTCTTTTTCTACCTGCAACTCTCAATGGATATCGACGTGCGAAATACTGTTGGTTAATCAATCGATAAATTCGATAATGATTTTCATTGGTTGTTCTCAACCTTGGATGTGATAATGAACACCGAAATCGATAATCACTGAGGATGGCGCGAGTTCAGTTCCGGTTAATTACGACGGAGAGGCGCAGTTCCACCCAAATCCTTAGCGGATGGGTCCCCACAATTAGTGACAAGGAGCATGGCCACTTCTTGCAGCCACCCAGACCACATGGATCTTTAATTTAACGTATAAATCGTACTACAGAACTTTATTGGCAGTTTCTAAATGATATATTGAAAACATTTTGTTCTTATGATAACGTTGAAACGGTCGAAATTAATTAGCAAACAATATTTTAATTAACTTGATATTTTTATTAATATTTTAATGTTTCGCCCATATTGAAAATAATGCCAACAGCCTGAAAAGGTGACACTGAAGGTTTTATATTTTTAATATAGAATAAAAATGTTTTAAGTCTAGTCGTTATCAAGTCAATGAAAAGCTTCCAATTTGTAATGTTATGACTGTGGGCAATCTCAATTTCTGAGATTGTCAATTTCTGTGCAGTAAAAAAACTGTCTTTTGTCGAGAAAAATTGTGTTAAAAGTTTACCTTATTTTCTGTTTAGAGTAACCTTCGTGCTTTTCCAAAAAAATTGACTCATTCAAGTGAGATGCAAGAATTTCAACTATATCCTTTGTTAAGTTTAGATCCTGTATCAGATCATTAAACTCCAATTGATTGATAAGAAATGCCTGATCATTTTGACTTCAAGTTTGTCATCATCACCTTCAGACTCGAATTCCAAATCTTCAAAATATTAATGTTCGTGAGGAGCTTCAAAGTTGGCAATGTGTCATTATGTGACAAACGTTTTTTTGTAAAATATATAATTTTTGGTTTTATTTGAGAAACCTGTGATATTGGTCATGCAGAAATAGCAGTCAGTATTTCAGTCCTCTTGTTCAAGCTGTACAATAGGGATATCAAATGACAATGAAGTCTTCCTTTCCCAACTTCTCTTGGTCACCTTCCGAAATAACTGGTAAGCATGCTTTTCCGAAAATGCTTTTGTCCTTTTTTGTGTCACTGTTTTGAATTGACCACATACGTATCAGAAACTAACGGATCCATAGCCCTTACGAAAGAGCGTAATTACCAGCTTTAGCATCCTAATGCTTTGGTATTATTAAATTAACAGCTGTGCAATAATAGTTGCTAAAATAGTTTTTATTAGGAGTTAGTTGTTTTTTATTTCGCTGATCAAAATTTAAATAGTTTTAAAAAAATATTTGAAATTGAAATCAAATTGAAAATTTTAAAAATTAATTAGAATGATAATTAAATATTTTAAATTTGAATTTGAAAATATCCTTTACAAATTTATTTGATTTAAAATATTATGTCAAAAGAAAAATGAGTTGATCGCAACCGATGATAGATAAAACAATATTTTTAAAAATAATAATTTTATTTGCATTTTGTAAAATTTTATTTTTCAAATTTTAAATACAATTAAGTATATGATTAAAAAATTAAAAATTGAAAATAAAAAATTAAATATAACGTATTTTCAAAAATAGTAAAAATGTTATAAAAAGTTTTTTTATAAAAAAACACAAAATTTAAAACAGCATATAATATTTCATTTGAAAACCAAATTTTAAAAAAAATTATACATTATTAAATACATTATATGTAAAAGATTTAAAATAAAAAAAAATTTTAAAATTAAATATTTTCATTAAAAATTAAATATAAATAAAATAATAATTTTCATAAATAATTTTATTAAAATTTTAAAATTAAAAAATTAAATATCATTTTGATTTGAATGCAATTTTAAATAAATGAAAATTATTGGAAAATAAAGATCGGCGGATTGATTATAAATTTAGAAAATAGTTGAAAATTTTGTTTGAAAATTGTTTATAATGTTAATAAATGTATAAATTGAGTTTAAATGATTCTGAAATTGATGTTACAAACACTTTTCACAGTTTCAAAGTAAGGTTTCGTACACAATCACCGGCATAGATTCGTAGCAAACAGTATCAATAATTTCAACATGGTCAGTGGAGCTTATTGGTTCCATTTAGTGAGCCGAATTCCACAATCACCATTTTTGGCCCTGATGAGGGCCGTGTTTCGTTCTCTTTTTTTCAATACGATCGTAATTGCGATGGATTGATTCGATGGATTTTCTGCGCAGATCAAATCGATGTGAGTGAAGAAGTCCATCAATAGATTCTTCGTCACGCGTCAAATTCCAGCACAGCAATCGAACGCGTTATCAGTGCGTTGCATTAATATTCCATCGTCGATAATTCCATCTTATAATTAGCGTCATCGCCAAAATGCACAAAAGAGCTTCCTAACTTTCGATCGCTTTGGTCGTTTGGTAGATTCCGCAATTCAATCCACGAACGGAAACGGCGTTCTTCAAAACCAATCGCAACATCGTTTCGAGTCAGTAGACAATCCAACTAGAATTCACACTTAATCCGCCATAGTATCAACACCTGACGTGATGGAAAAACACGGTTTTCATACTTGAAATGAGTATACTTAATTAATTAATAATCACTCAAGTGCTTTTCTGTTAAAAAAAAGTGTTACATTATGTTATTAAATAAAAGAAGATCATTATTTCAATTAATTTTTTATTAAAAATTATATTATATTAAATGATTTGATTAATTTCCTTTTTAATATCAAATTTTTATATTAGTTTATTAATTAAAATATATTAAAATAAATATTAATTAAATTTATTTATTAAACGATCTAACTAATTGGATTTTTTATTACTATTTATGTTCAAAAATTATGAAAGAAAAGAAATAAATAATTTCTGTTATAAAATGTTACTACATGTGTTTTCGGGAGATTTTTTTTTAATTTAAGAAGGTAATAAACATTGTGATCGGAACAAAAATGAATGAAAAGGAAAAGAAATATGAAACTTCTTGTCAACAACAATTGTCAAAAGATCATATTTTTACATAAAATAACATTGAAAATATTTTTAACGATTTTATTTCACTTCAAATACTAAATTCATTCAATTTTATTATATATTTTAGATAATAAAATAATTAATAATTTATTATCGCAATTCATTCAAGTAAAAAAACATTAAATATATATTTAATTATATAAAAGAATAAATAAAAATAATGTTTAAAATATTTAAAGAATGTTGTTTTTTGAGAAGTTTTTGTTTAGAAATGTTTCAAAATATGACAAAAATGACACTGGATAAATACAAAAATATTTCCGGTATTATTAAATATATGGAATTATTTAGAAATTTATCAACAGAATTAAATACTTTCTAGCTATACATTTAACACATTATTATAATACAAAGAGTTATAACATTTATAATGGTGATAGTACATATAATGTTATATATGTTATTTTTTATAAAAAGTAATATATGCTCGCCAAAGGCTATCACGACCAATTTAGTCTAAGCTATTTCCACTTCAAGTTAGATTTACAAATTTCAACTCAGAATCAGTCCAAATCTTTTTGGAATTTATCTAAAACATTTTAAGAATTTAAAATTTTCTATTGTTTAACTTTGAAATATAACAAAAAATATTTTTATTAATGTAAAAATTCTGGAGAAAGGAGGGGATTATCTATAGTATTTATATTAATACAAGTATTTAAAAAACGCCGTTTTCTATGATACATAGTTTTTGAAATGTGAAATTAAGAATGACATCATATATATCATTTTGTCTTAAAATAACACAAATAACTGCCGAAGGATTATCGCAAATGATCAGTCTTCTTCGATCAAGATCTTGATTAGTTCACTTGTCTCAAGTATTACTGGTGTCCTTAACTTTAGTGCATTCCTGTCCAGTATCAGTGTATTTTTTTAGGATATCGTACACAGTTGCTTTGAGGACGATAATTTTAGTGACGAAGCCATCTGCCTGCAAACCCTCTTCAAAAGCTGTTATCGAATTTTATTTGTAAGGTTTGTTTTTCCAGTCATTGGAAACATAAACACGGAAAGTTAAGTCTCAGAAATTAAAATTTTTGTAATTGTTTTAAGTCTCAGACAATTAAATATCAAAATTTCTTTTTAAACTTATATTGTTAATACAATTTAAAAATTTTAAAATAAAATTAAAAATAATAAAAAATCTAATTGTTGTGATCTTGAATCATCATTAATAAATCAACAGAGGACGATAGTCTGAATTTTATTAAAATTCAAATTTTTAAAATTCTTGTTAATCTAATTATTTAAACAAACTAAAAATTAAACTTGAAAAAAGATCGCAATTTTTTATTAAAAACAAATAAACACAATTTAAAAATATATTTTGTGATAATATATTTAGATGATAATATATATAGACTTATGTAAGTAATTGCATACTCATTCATTTCTTATATAAAAGCAATAAAAAAAACACAATCTGAGATCTGATGATGACGGTTAAACCGTCGAAATATATTATGACAAAATATATTTTTAAATGGCCTTTATTTGTTTTTAAAAATTAAACAATTGTTTAATTTTTGATAATTCTGTTTTTTTATTAATATATTTTTTTAGATACGGATTTTTAGAAAATAAATCACAGATAAATTAAAAATTCCAGTAAAATTTAGAATATCGTCCTCTGTTGTTTTATTTTTATGAGGATTCAAGATCACAACAATTAGATTTTTTATTTGTTTTTAAATTTTATTTTAAAAATTTTAAATTGTATTAAAAATTTATAAGAAATTAAAAATTCCAATAAATTTTAGAAATAAACTTGAAAAAAGATGGCAATTTTTTATTATAAACAAATAAACGCCGTTTAAAAATATTTTTAGGATAATATATTTCGACGGTTTAACCGTCATCATCAGATCACTGATTATGTTCTTTTTTATTGCTTTTATATAAGAAATGAATGATTATGTAATCACTTGCGTAAGTCTAATCTAAAACTCTTAACAAATTAATTGAGAGTGCTGTTTGAACATTGATTTTTGGATCACATGATCTTATCAACAATGCCTCACATGACACTCTCTCCCAATAATTTTTAAAATGCTTGCACAAAATCTTAAAATCATATATTATCATATATTGTCCTAAAATATATTTTTAAATTTTAGAAAAATTAAAAAATCTAATAAATATCAAAAAATTTGGCTAATTAATGAGTTAAGGGACATCTAGGCCGATAACAAATATTTGTGGACAGCACTGTATAGTGAACCGTTGTCCCAACTGAAATTTATTTGAATGTTTTTTTTAATTTATTAGATTTTTCATTTTTTTAAAATTTATTTTAAAAATTTTAAATTGTATTAAAAATATAAGTTTTAAAAAAACACTGAGATTTAATTATCTAAGTCTCAGAAATTAAAATTTTTGTCATTATTTTATGGTGTGCTTGACAATAATGACAAAAATTTTAATTTCTGAGACTTCATTTTCAAGATTTAATTGTCGTGCCCCTTTATAAACATGCCGGTTTAATGTAAATCTATTGACAATGATATCTTTTAATTAAAGGAAAAGTTTTATAATCTTTTACTGCGTCGCATTTCAAATGAAAAACTTGTAATAATAAATATCATCAACTTTTAATAACCCTGACAGCAATCCTTGAAACAGTTGAAGAAATTTCAATAAAGGAATTTTGTAAAATATATTCAAGTTTATGAAATCAATACTCATGTTTACTTCAACTTGATCCCCCTCTTGATTAAAAAATAGTCAAAGTTTGTAACCTCTTATCTTATTCTTATCGTTAGATTGAATTTTAGTAATTGCAAGCTTGATGAATGATAATCAAATGGTGTGCTAAAGCAGGGCTTCTCAACCTTTATTACTCGTGCCCCCCCCAAAAAAATATACTTGCACTCGAGGCCACCTTTCCTATTTCAAAAATTTATTTTATAATTTTTTTACAATATACATAGAAAAAACAAATGTGCAGTGTAAAGCGTTTTTATTCTATAAAATTTCTGAAAGATCTCATTAAGAAGTTTTATTTAGTGTGATCCTTGCATTTGATATAAACTAGTCTATTTTTTAATATCTGGCTCCATATTTGTCAGTGACAGACGACGGTCTCCTCTGTTTTCAAAATGAAGTCGATTCCGTTCTTTTGATAACAAATAAACCCCTTTACTAAATGCAAATTCTAGCAGGTAAGAACTGAGAAAAACTATAAAAATAAATTTTCTTTTTTCCAAAGCAAGGGAAACTTACTAGCAATTTCATTACAATTTCAGAAATTTTGTTTCTTACATTTATATTTAGCTTGAGCTGCTATATCGAATTGTAGCTCCATAAGTGTTTCTTGTATTGCATATCAATATGTAGTTGTTTCAAATTCTCAACATATACTATAATATCATCATCTTTCAACTCTGCATTAAGAGTAGCTAATGATGGAAACTGTATCAGAACACTTCGTCCAAACATTGCTCCAAAATAGTTTGAGTTTTCCAAGAAAGGTAGTAATAGATTCTTTCGAAGAAGAAGACTGATGTTTCTTCCTTGCAACTCCTTATTTAAGGAATTTAATTTTTTGAATATATCTGAAAGATAAAATCACAACTTAACAGCAATAATTTCTTGTCCAATCGAATTATTTCGTAAAAATGATACAATGCTATCCCAAAGTGTAACAAAACGGCGCAGGCAATTTCCTTTCGATAGCCATCTAACTTCTGTATGCATTACTAAACGCTGAAAATCTTCATTGTTGCAAAGTTGTTGAAACAGGCGATCTTGAAGTGCATTTGATTTTATGTAGTTTACTAATTTTATTACAATAGCTAATGCATCATGCAAACGTCCTCCCATTTTTTTCGAAACTAAATGTTGGCGATGGACTTTGCAGTGAATACAAAACACTTCAGAAATAGAATTTTTTTAATGAGCAATAAATCCTCTGTATTTACCCACCATAGCCGCAGCATCATCCGTGGCACAAGCAATAATATTTTTTAAAGGAATATTATTTTCCATAAAATAATTTTTGACTACTTCAAATATTGTTTCGTCTTTAGTATCCATCATGAGTTTTTGTGCAAAAAGCATTTCCTCACAAAGTTGATTATCATTAGAAAATCGAACATATGTCATCAAAAGAGCTTCATTGATTGTAAAGTAATTTCATCAATTTGCAAAGCATTTTTTTAATTTTTAATCGCTCAATTATTTGTTTATGCACATCATCTACCATTTCATAAATACGTCTAGATACAGAAGAATTACTCAAAGAAATGGTTTGTATAATTTCGTGTGGACTTTTATTCATAACTGATGAAATTACAATAGAAATTGCCGGTAAAATTTATAATTCCTCAATTTATGAAGCTTACGAGGCAAGTAAGCCCCTGTCTACTTGAGCTGCCTTTTATTCAAACAATTGTTTTATTGATTTTCTTGAATTAAAATCAACCCACAACTTTTGAAAATAATCCAACGATGCATTTTTTTTCTCTGGGTGTATTTGTTCTAAGTGATATTTTAACTTGCTGGTCTAATGCTGTCATTTGAAAGTGTAGCTGTACAGATTAAACACATTGGCTTATGCACGTCCTGTGGTGAAGAAATAAAACCAAAAACTAGGTACTCCACAGAATATTGAAGACATTTTTCCTTTGTCGAACTATCCATGAATAATTGATTTTTTATAAATTTGAAATATTTAAAGAAAAAAGATTACTAATGGTTTAATAAATTTTTCTTGTTGTTTACATTTTAAAAAATCATAACCTGAAAACAATGTCTATTTTTATTTTTTATTTTTTGAAATACAATTGTTAATTTTTGAAATATGATTTTTATTTTTTGATTGTTAACAATAAAATTATCAACAATTTTATCAAAAATTAACAATTGTATTAAAAAAATTTTGTGGTCCCTTAAAGAAGTTTCCGTGGTCCCCCAATTTTACTTTTTTTCCATTACCCCCTCAAAATACGTTGTGGCCCCTAAGGGCCATATGGCCCCCGTTGATAAACACCGTGTTAAATGATTTCATTTTTCTTTATAATCTTCTGTAGTAACAAGAGATATTGTATTTTTTATATTTTTACAGTATTTCTTTATAAGATGTAATTTTCTATAAGGAACAATATTTTTTATGTTAAAAAAAGAAAATATCTTAAACAACGAGATTAATAAACTATTAAAAACTACCTTTCTATAAGCAACTTTTCTTATAGAGAGGTAGTTTTCTAGGTCCCAAATAACTCCATATAGAGAAGTTTTACTGCATTCTCAGATTTATTTTAAAGTTGTAAAGAACACTGACACAATTATTAAAAAAATTATTATTAAAATATTTATTATCATTACAACTAGAGTCATCTTTACCATTTGTCATAACAATAATTAGTGTTATTTCTGGATTTTTTAATAATGATTATTTGAATAATATTTTCTCATTTGTCATTAACATTTATTATTTATTTGAAATTTTTTTCTTGTCAAAAAAAGTCAAATAAACTATAATTAATTAGGAATACTAAAATGTATTAATTACGAGAAATACGAAAAATTCATAAACTTATGACAAATATAAAATAAAAAAAATAGTAATTAAATTCTTTTCTATTTAAATTATAAATAGAGATAATTAGGGGGTAAAATCAAATTTTTTTGGTGCCAAAAAGGACATTATTCATTCAGATAGTATTTTTTTAATTGATTCGTGCCTTTTAATCGGGATGATACATTTGGACTGTTAAAAGAACTCACACATTTGACAGAACATTTATTACATTCACAATTTTATCATCTTTATGATGATCAATATTATTGCTTTCACTAGAATCCATCAATCAATTTTCAATATCTTTCATTATAATCTGAACTATACTTGATAAGATTATTTTATTTAAAAATATTTAATTTAAATTTGATTGGCTAAAATAAAATATTTTTATAGTCATTTTTAAACATTAATTTGATTTTATTTATTTAAAAATTTACAAAAATAAAATCATTAAAATTATTTAAAAGTTGCAATAATAAAAACTAAAAATTTGAATATTAAATCTAAATTTAAATAAATTAGTTTCAGTCTAAAAAAAATTAAATATTAATCATCCATCTGATTAGGAGAGGCACAATACCAAATCAACACACAACATTTGAACATGCAAAAACTACACAAAAACATCCACACACCAAATATTCCTCACATGGACGACATTTCAGTTCAATCGGACCATGTGAATATTGGAAGTGAGTCAATGTAAACATTGTAAATATCTGTTTTGTTCAAACTGTTTATTTGCATAGAAAGTTTGGATGGATTTTTGACGGAAATGGATTATTCAGTAATTATTTTTTATGATCATATCTTAAAATTAATTTTTAATTCTTTCTGTGAATCTATGGTCATTTAAAATGATAAAATTCGTTTTTTTGTGGCCCTTGGGCCAAATGTTGCCCAACACTGAGCTATATATTTTTAGACTTTATTCATTTTTATTAAGATTAAAAATTAGAATTAATTTATTTTAAGATTGTTGGGAGCGTTGTTGAGTTCATAAAATTTTTGAAGTTACAATCTTATCAAATTAATAATTAAACAATTGCATTCCGTAAAATATTGTTATGGATATGTTAAAATAAGATTTTCAGAAATTTAATGTGAAAGATTAATTCATGTAGGAAATGAAATGGATTTTACGGTAGGTTTATTAAAAGATTTATGCAAAGATTTATTATAAAGTAAAAAAGTTAATTTCAAATTTGATGAAAATATTTAAGTGAAATAAAATCAAAAGTAATAATAATTAAATTAATAATATAAATTAATATTTAATATATAAATAATTAATAATTAATTAATAATTAAATAATTAAGTATTAATTAGTTAATAATAATAAAAGTAATAATAATAATAAAGTTTTAATTTTATTTTGGAAACGTAATTATTAATGGAAATATAATTTTATTTTTTATGTAAAAAAGGGGTAATTTAAAAAATTTTAAATTAAACAAAATTGCGATTTTAAATTTTATTTTCAAATATTATTAAATTCAAAGTAATTTTTAAATTTATTATGAAAACGAAATGAAAAATGCTATTGTATAGAATTGGGAAATTTTATTGAGAAACAGGTAAATTTCAAGGTACAATAAAATTGAAATTTAATAAAAGACGCAACAAAATCTTTGTGACAAAATTTTAATTCACTTTATAATTTTTTATTAAAAAAAGTATAGAATTTTAATTCGTAAAAAATACAATAACCATATTTATATTTATATCAATTCTTATTTATAATGGTCTGTGTAAAAAAAGTGCAAAAGTTCCTCGGAAATATTTGTTTAAGAAAACTCAAATTGTGGTAGAAATAAAATTTTGTGTTGATGACAACGCTTTTTGATCAAGAACCCAATAAAGATAGTTCACATTAGCAATGTGTATTTAAATATATAATATGCTTTATCAACATTTTATTTTATTTTAAATAAATGAAATTTAATCTAATAATTTGATTGAATCTTAAATTTATTCTAATTTCAATCTTTAGAACGATAAATATTTCTATAAATAAATCAGAAAGAATATATCTTTTTTACAACAAAGAAAAATAGATAAAATATTTATCAACTTTTGCCAAGTCTCATATGTAAACAAGCTTCCTTGTTAAATGGAAAAAATGATTTATTATAAAAGACATCTTCCAGAATATATATTTTATTTTTATATTCTGCTCGAATAATTATTTATTAATATGATTTGTGTCTAAGATAAACATAAAAAATGAAGTTTTTAAATTGTAAAAAATGACTGAAATTGGTGAAGTTATTTATAATTATAATACTACCAAAATTCATATGTATTCAGGCACGTAAAATAATTTTTATTAAAAATTTATATATATTCTAGAATAATTTAAAGAAATAAAATAAAAGTTAAATAATAAAAATTGTATTTGCATTCAAAACTTTGTTCTCAAACTCAATAGATTTCGGGCATCTGCTTTTCAATTCAAAATAATTCTAACATTTTCTGTTCATTGAATTGTATAAATCCTGACATTTGTCGTCGGGAAAACTATTCCATGTTGCTAAAATTTTATTCTTCAAATCAATTTTATTTTTATGTCGTTCTTTTTATAATTCCTTTTTTATAATTGCCCAAACATTTTCTATAGTATTCACATCTGGGCTTCCTAAAGTCCATTTCCAGAAGATGTATGATGAGATACTCAATTTTGTTGAAAACTAAAATTTTGATTGACAAAATATTGTGCCATAGAATAGATGAGACTTTCCATTAATGTGTCGGTGTACTTTGTAAAGTTCATTGTGTCCTCTGTAAAGTGAAGAGAGCAAAGTCCTTTGCTTGTCATACGACCCAATATCATATCACTCTCTGAGATTTAGAAAATCGATAATAATGACTCGATACGAAGTTTTAAGACCGATTTTTTTTGTAAATAAACAATTTAAGACGAGATTTCCTAATAATGATATTTAATTATTTAATTCAGAGAAGTAACTATTAAAATGTTTTTTTAATCAATTAATAATTATTATTTATTATTTTCTATGTGAGGAATGGAAAGGTATATTAAAATTTAAAAACCTTTTTCGCAAAAAATCGTTTTTAATTGATTTTATATTTGTTAATTGACACTTTAATCTTGACCTTCTTGGAGCCAAACCTAAAAATCTCTTGGTTTTAGACATAGTTTATAATACTAATTCATTACACAATAAAAATATATTTCAACAATTATTATTTTAATGAAGATTCGATGAACCTTTAATGTTGCCTGAAACAATTAAAATTATATTTTAAGACTTTTTACTTGATTCTCATGCTGTTTCTTTTTACTCTCATTCTTCTTATTTTATTTATTTCTGATTTTTCAGTTACAAATATTTTTATTTAATTTAAAAACTTTTTAAAAATAAAATACAAAAAAATAAAATTAGAAATTAAAATACAAATATATATAGATTGAAAGGAAAAATTTTATTAAAACACAATTTTTTACTTAATGATAATTTTTTGTTTATTTAAGGGAGCGTTCTTGAAAAATAGAGTGAGTAAAGATATTATAACACGGTTGGGAAAATTTATCAATCAGAATGAAAGATCCTTAGAAATTAAAGAGATTACTTATCGAAATGAATAGAAAATAATAAAGAATAAAAATTAATAAAGTAGTAAATTTTCGGTTCCGGTTTGACATCAATAGAACTAAAAAAATAGGTTTCTCAAAATAAACTAATAAAAAAGACAGACGAAGTTGTTTAAATAATCCTTTAAGCTTGCAAAATGGTATGCTAATATCCTACCAACAATTTTATGAATAAGTAAGCAACGTTGTTCGTGCTTGAACAACTATTCTTACAGATGAATTCCCTAGTTACGTAGAATTAAAAAAGTGGTATGTATGAATATAAAAAGGTTTGTACATGTTCAAAGACTGTCAATAATTTAGACTCTCAAGTCGTAGAAAGCTTCAAGATTAAACTCAGGTTTGCTATTAAAGAAAAACGTCCAATTATGAGTACCGAAAGAGGATCATTTTTAGAAGAGCTTTAATGGTATAATTGATTTGGAAAAGACAAAGTTAAGAAGTTTTTTGAATTGTTTTTATTAAAATAAATGTTTTTTAGAATTTATTGGTTTTTATAAAAAATATTTTTATCGAGTAGTGTACGGACTCTGATACAATCTATTTAAATTTGAAGAAAATTTAACAGCGGTTGAACTTTTGCCTTAATCTGTCACCAGAACTGATATTTTCATTATTTGAAAAATGTAAGAAAAGTAATAACAATTCGAATATGTTTCAAGAAATGATGTTTCACTTGGGACATTGCTATTCTTGTAAGAACGTTTGCTTGACCAACAAGGAGTCACATTGCCCATTCCCTCTAATCTATCCAACTAAAAGGGCAGAAAACTGTGGTATGTCTACAGCGTTTGTTGGGTACCTCTTATTTAAATGACTCTGTTTAAGTTATTCCATTAGGTGAAGTTGTTTATTTATCGTATTTATTAGTTTCAGCAACAATTTATCATAGGTAAAAAATATTATAAACATATTAAATGCAGAAATATTATATGATAATTCTAATCGTAAACCTATGAAGTTAATACGTTAATTTTTATCTTCTTAATTGCTGCTTCCAATATTACTATTAAGAACACCAATATGACTTTTTTATATTTTTATTTAAACGACAATTTTGATTGTCCTCAAGACAATCTTTGTCAAAACTTTCGTACATTTGCATTCTAAACGAAATTAATTCTTATTATTTTTTTAGCAAATGGAAAAATAAATATTTTATTAAAATATTTACTCAAAACTTATTGGATAATAATTAAAATGATTATTTATTATTTAAAAAATATTAATTTGATTTATTTATTAAATATTATAAAAATTAATTAACTTATTTAAAATTTTAAAATTATTTGAAATTAAAAATAAATTTAAACATTACATATTTTCAGATAATAAAAATTAAAATATTAATCATCCATCTGGGTAGGAGAGACACATTTCCAAATCAACATACACATTCAAACACAAAACATCAAACATTCAAATATTCCTCACAATCACTATTCTCATGGAAAGTCATGTTCCTCTTTTTATTATTTTCAATATTTTCTGTTCTTTTCAACTCTAAATTTTGAAGATTTTCTTCATTTTTATCTGACGAATGAGTATAATTAGGATCACATAGAAGATATTAATAATATAAACAAAATCTTTTTAGTCCACTTTCAGTTATAAACTTTTTTGACCATAATTTATAGATACATTATATAAAATTATGAAAAAATGTTTTTACAGTAATTAGGTGCTGTCACATAAACGTTACATGTACCTTTGGAGGTCCGCTTGTTGAGTATGCGTTCATAGTCACACTAAAACTTTCTCGGGATTCTCCTTTTCCGTCCAAGAACCCCCGCTTTAAATGAATGTTTTATTATGATACTTTTAAAAGTAAAAATTTAAGAAAACATCCAAAAATTTAAATGTCAGCAGTTTCAAAGCATGTCGAGACAAAACTCAAGTTATTATGATAACTAGATTTATAATGAAAAAATTCTTTGACTTAAGTCAGCAAAATGTTGTTAGGGGACAACGATGACAAATTAACTCCCATCCAACTTCCATTTAACTTTGACATATAAAGTAAAATTGTATTTGCTTGACAATTTAATTACTTAAGTCACAAAAAAAGAACATTAGTAAATTCAATAGTAACAAGTCGAAGACAGTATTCTGAAAACTTAAATCTTAATGTTCGGAATGTTCTTAGAGCAGTTGCTAATTTAATCTTAACAGAAAACAAAATTACGTAGAATATTGTACAATCTTCTTTTGGTTCTCGATTGGCACAGCAATTGCCGACTATAATCTTCCAACACAGAATCGTTGGCCCTCTGGCCTAAAGATTCTTTATGAGTGAAAAGTCCACAAATTGTCAGCAAAAATTAATTAAAAAAACTGACAAAAATTTCACTAAAATTTTTAATCGAAGTCTTTTTTACATTGATTGTGACCGTAAAATATCCCTAACAAATGTCTATCGACAATCAAAATCAACGGTCAATTTCAAAAGAAACTACACCAAAAAAAGTGAAGGAAGAAATGTCAAAACGACAAACTTATGTATTTTAAGCAAGAAAAATTATTATAATTTCATCTCAGTTAATTATGAAGATGGATCTCGATTTATAAATTTCTTAATTATATAATTAGGATATATACATTATTTATTTTATTGAAGACTTCATTCAAACAAGAAAAGCAAGAGCTCAAAAAGGATAAAAATATAAATTTAAAGAGTCCTTCGTTTATTTAATATTTAATTTTATATTTTCACATTATCTTTAAGTAGTAAAAAGTCAAAATTTGTCCTTAAAACGACATAAGTAGATATTTTGTTATTTTGATTTTTGTTAATAATATATATATATATATATATATATATATATATATATATATATATAACATTTATGAGAATCTCGAAAATGCATAAAATCAGAAAAATATTCATAGAAGAGACTACGAACACACTATGGAAAATCTATACACAGTAAATGTCAGTGACTTGGAACTTGCGTAATGAAGCATGACTGATAAATTATAAATTATTCATATAAATATATACATGAAAACAATATTTTTAAAAATCAAATAACACTCATCATGATATTTTTTATAAATTTCGATAGATCAATCGTCCTCGTCCCAAAAAACAGAAAATTATGTATCAGCATTTTTTTACTTAATGAATAACCCATAGCTAAACCAACAACAACCCGTTATTAAAAAAAAATCTTTCAATTTATTGCTAAACTATGATTTACATTCATATTGGACAACTAAATAGAAACACATTGAACTAAGAGTGATACGTTGTGCGCACATCAAATACCTGGAATGAAGTAGTAAAGAACATGACACATGAATAAGTTTTAACCATCATCAGTGGTTGTTCCAGATTGATTAAAAAGAAAAATATATTAAATTATTTATAATTTTTTTTGTAAAAGTTTTCTTGTTACTTGTTATAAGAAAAGAATATGTTAATTTTTATCGGAAGGGAAAAAACTATACGTCATTGTTAATTTTTTGTATTGATGTATAAATTATTAAATTTTGTTTCAAAAAAAAATAATTTCTGTACTAAGTAAATTTTTTCAAAGCATTATTTGTTAAAAATCGATAAAGAAATTGTAAGGATAAAAATAATTGTAAGGATATTGAAATCGATATTTAAAAATTTCTAATTCCAACGAAATTCAAATTCTTATAGTGAATAAAAAACTGTCTCAGAGTACGTGAAATCTATATTCTTGAATCATCTGTATTAAGAACATTGTGACAATTCTCATTTGAATTTTTATTACTACAACATTTAGAGTCATCACAAATCTCAGAAGATCTGACACCGTTTGATATGGTTCTAATTGGTTTTCTCATTTCTGTTTTTAATCATGATTATTCAAACAATTTTTCAAAATCTTTTTCAAATATTTAATTTCTAAAAATATTAATTAAAAATAATAATTTAAACCATTTTTTTAATTTAAAACCCAAAATAATAAAAAATGTTATCAAATGTTATTGAAAATGACTTTAATTTAAATTTTATTAAAAAATATAAAACTTTATTTTATTATTATTATTTCATTTATTATTTAATATTATTATTTTAATTATTTTCGAATAGTCAATCACTTTAAATTAAAAAATATCAATTTCCTTCTGGGTGGGAGAATCACCATTCTAAATTTAACATACTTAAATCAACATACAGCATCAATACATTCACACAGTCAAACAATTTAAAATATCCCTCACAATCTGAAAGATAAAAGACATAAAGACATAAAATAATTTGTTTCAGTAGAAAAATTTGCTTTGAGTGCTAGTATTAATGATACAATGGATATACCATTGTTTGAAACTCTTAATTATTGTGAACTGGAATCTCCGTTCAAAGTCCATTAGTTGCATGGTGGAGTTCATGGTTTTAATCATCGGATAGAAAAGTGTTTGGATTCTTTGACGGTTAATTTGAGAACACTGGATTCTGATGAAATGGTGAACGAAGTTGTTGATGAAGAATTCCTGTCCAGTCCTCCTGTGGGTGGAAACAGATGCGTCTTACGGGCCCGGACGCAGTCGCGACGAAATCGAACATCAGTGAGTATGTACAGGGTGCGGCAGCTTTTTGAGAACACGTAATATAGACACCATATCTTTTTGTGTGTTATAATTACATAATTTTATTTTTGCTGGTAGAC
>MQRK01210711.1:17291-27549 GCA_001938485.1 Girardia tigrina | reverse complement strand
ACGGCCATGGTACCAAGTTCCATGGTTGGTCGTTCGTTACCGGCAAGCCGACTGCTCAGAGGCGGAAGGTCACTGACCCCGTAGGAGGCCTATCGGGGGGCCCTTAATGACTTTAGTTTGGGTGGACCCTCTAAAGAGCCTTAGGCTCAATACTATTACAGAGATGGGAGGCCCATGTTGTGTACTTCGATGAATGACACAACTATTTGTCTTGGTAAATTATAAATATGTTTGACTACAAATTTCACACTTGATACCCAATAAATACAAATGTCGTGAAAGATTATAATGTTCTTAAAAATGTGGTATGAAAAAATAATCAATTAAATTTATTTTTATGTGAACCTATTTACAAGTATCTCAAAAAAATGAAGTTTATTAGTAAAAGGAATCACATCAGATCAAATCTGATACGATGCTCATATAAATATTGTTATTTTATTTCGATGCAAATAACTGAATAAATAAAATAATCATTACGGTTTTATAATTTCTTCTATCACTTTTCTTAAATTTATTAAAAACTTTCTCTCAGTTATAAGCATTTTATTTAAAAATTTCAAATTTTTTTTCTATTGTTAGCAAAATTTATTTTAAATTTTTAAAACTTCATATTTTTCAAATAATATAATTATAAATAAAAATATTTAAAATAACGCACGTAGTTTTGAAATGGACAGAATAATATTGTTAAAACTACAATAAAATTTACGTTTATGTTTTTTAAGTTGTACTTTTATAATAAATATTATGATATTCGTGATTACATAAGAAATATAATATCCTTTTATTAATGTCATGCAATTTTTATTCTCAATCCAAATGCTTAAATTAAAATATAATTCATCAAGTTAATAAATTATTTAAAAATACAAAAAGATAAATTAAAGTTATTTTGAAATTAATAAATGAATAATTGAAGGTTTTCTTTTACAATTTATAATTATATTATATTAATTATTGTCCTGTCATCATTTTTGAATATTTAATCAAATTTATTTTAATATTAATATTTATATTGATGTATAATATTAATGTAATGTTTACCCTCGCTTATTGTAAATGAGTTTTATAATGGTTCATCAAAAAAAATTTTTCTATAAATTTTATTTCAATTAACTCTGACTTTTAACATTAAACTAGTTTTAGACTTCAGTGAATTAGTTTTGATGACTCTAAATGTGATGTTAGTAAATGTTTACAAAACAATTGAGTTAGTGATCTTAACCCTTTTGGTCCTAGTGGTACATATATGTACCACAAAATTATAAGATATTTGTATTTAGGGCCGAAAGGGTTAACCGAGAGGTTATTAATGAATTCATCATTGATTTCTCTGTTAAAGAGAATGATATACTTTCATAATATTTATAAACAATTGGATCCATTATTTTTAAGAATAAATCTACCAATAAATCCCATAAAATTAAGTGTTCATCAGATTAATAAGGTAACAAATTAATCGAAAATCTCATAATTCGTGTATAAATGTTTGTTTACCATGAATAAAAAACTTAAAACAAAGTTGCTATAAATACCATTTAAACTTTTATTTTAGGCTTAATAAATTTATAATTATTTGTGGAAAATCTTAAAATGTTTTAAGTCATTTGTTGGATATTAGATATTTTGATTATTTCAAATATTTAATATTTGCTTTTTTTGAAAAATATTTTGTTTGAATATTATCAATTAAACATTGTTTTGTAAATAAACTTTTCGCGTGTTACAAGCTATCCGGGCATAATGAATGATATGAAAATCGTTTTGGAGTTTTTAGAGAAATTTGATGGAAGCATCAGCTTCGAGATTTGGCAGAAGAAATTTGAAATGGTCATGAAAATCCAGAAGAGTACTGATCCAGCCCCGTATCTCCCCTTTTTACTATCGGGGGTTGCACTGAACATCTACATGGAATCAGACGAGAAGACACAAAGCAGCTGCGATCGGTTCTTCAAGATACTAAACAACTCGTTCGGCCTAACTAGACGTTCTGCGTGCAGTCAATTGATAAACTTACAGTATCACGAGGGCGAGACTATCGATGAATATGCGTCTCAGGTGAAAATGTTAGCAATAAAGGTCGACGATCTAACAAAGGCTGCCTTCATGGCTGGACTGCCTTTCGAGTTGCAGGTGGATTTGGAACGGGTTTGCGACCAACCCCTGACTGAAATGATCGAGTATAGCCGCGGTTATTTGGGGATTAAAAAGGGTTTATTACCGGGTTCAATGGCAGCAATAGAACACGGAAACAACAACAAAGAAACCGGAGGTCAGGGAGAACTCAATAAACCCAGAGCAAATCTTCAGAAAGGACTCTATGTTTATCGTGAGAGAGACACCAAATCGAAGGAAAGTAATCATCATAAGGGTTCTCAGTGGCAATCAAACAGACAAACAATATGCTACAAATGTCAGAAACCGGGTCATATCCCAAAATATTGTCGGTCGGGAAATGAACAGGGGAGTTTGTAGGCGCCGGCTCTCTCCCTTCACAGTTGCCGACGATGATCGTCACTGTAAATGACAGGTCAGCCATAGCGTTGATTGATTCGGGTTGTTCAAAAACGGTTGTTTTAAAAAGGTTAGTTAGTGATTATATGTTGTTTTCGTTGTTTTTGTTGTATGATTTTGGCAAATGGAAAAGATGTTAGAGTAGGTTCGGGTGAAGTGCGGCTGAATATAAATGGTAGGATCATTAGGGTGAAATGTTCGGTCATGGAACATTTGCCGTATGGTCTATGGATCTTAATAGGTATGGATGTCATAGGTAAATTGGGAGGCGTGAGAATTAATAAGGGTGTTATTGAGTTCGGCGAAGAATAAATTAAAGGGATAGATAGTAGCTTGAGTTGTATTGCATCGGATGCGCCTCTTGTTAGTATAAAAAAGCATAATTTTGAAATTGAGTTTAAGGAAAATTGGTCGATTAAATGGAATTGAAAAGTGAGGCTCCGAGTCATCTTCCGAATCGTCAGTCAGTTTTTAAGGACAACAAATTAAAAGATGTTGCAACATTGAAAATTTTAGACGGTTGGGTAGAAAATGGTTATCTAATCGAGTACAATGAGAAGGAAATGGGTAAATCGATAGGATCCATACCGATATTTGGAATATTACGGGCTAATAAGTCCAAGATAAGACCCATTTTTGATTTTAGAAAATTAAACAATTACGTGGACGTTTATAGTGGTTCTGCGAACATATGTTTAGAAAAGCTCCACGATTGGCGAGGTAGGGGTTCGACTTTTTCAATGCTTGATTTGTCAGAGACGTACATGCAGATTCATGTTCATAAGGACATGTGGCGTTACCAATCTTGTATCATTAATAACAAGAAATATGCTTTAACTAGAATGGGTTTTGGTTTAAACATTACACCAACTATAATGACCGAAATCGTCAGGTGGATTCTGAACTCTGACACCAGGATGTGTAAAAATACCGACTCTTATATTGATGATATTTATGTAAATGAAAGTTTCATTTCTGTTGAAGAAGTAGAAAAAGTGATCAATAACTTTGGTCTCAAATGTAAGAAACCGGAAAATCTGTCACAAGCCAACGAAGTTCGAGTTTTAGGAATGAAAGTCTTTAAGGACCAACATATAGTGAGATGGAAAATGGACAATCAGGTAAGGGAAAAGTTGGATGTGGAATCAATTTCACGTCGTGAGTTATATTCGTTATGTGGACAATTAGTAGGAATACATCCGGTAGCTAGTTGGCTACGTCCGTCATGTTCATATCTTAAACGACTTAGTGAGGGATGAAAAGATAGACGAGGAATTATTCGAGAAGATTAAATGGGTTTTAAAGATAGTGAAGGAGAGGGATCCTTGCAGAGGTTTATGGGCCATTGATGACGGCAGGGAAGGTATTATATGGTGCGACGCAAGTTCAATAGTCATTGGTGTGGCTTTAGAACTCAAGGGGAACATAATTGAGGACGCATCATGGTTGAGAAAAACTGATGATTTATAGACATATTAATGTAGCAGAACTAGAAGCAGTTGTAAAGGGTTTAAACTTATGTGTGAAATGGGGTTTAAGGAGCGTGATAGTAAAATCGGATAATAAGTCAGTAGTGTCGTGGGTAACCACAACAATCTCAGATCGCGAAAAATTAAATACCATGGCTTCATCTGAGCTTTTAATAAAACGAAGACAGTCGATGATCACGGAGCTGTGTCAGGAGTATGAGATCGAGTTGAAGATCGAGTTTGTTTATAGCGAAGATAACAAGGCGGACGAGTTGACAAGAATCCCAAAACAATTAAAAAGAAGCAATTGTTTTTTATCGGTTACGGACGATCTACTCAAGCTGCAGCAACTTCATGATAAGTGTCATTTAGGCGCAAACAGAATGCGATATCTATGTGCGAAGCAAGGAATAGGTGCGTCAAACGCGGATATCAAGGATCTGATTTCAAGATTTCAAAAATGTCAATCCATCGATCCGGTACCCGTAAAATGGAAAACCGGTAGGCTGAGCGTCAACGAAAACTGGACAAGACTTGCTGTGGATGTTACAAAGTACAATCAACAAAAATTTTTAAGTGTAATCGATTGTGGTCCTTCTCGCTTTGCGATATGGAAATTAATTAAGGTTGAAGACGTCAAGTCAATTGTCTCAGAATTTTCAAGTTTGTTCTGTGAACGCGGGTCTCCCATGGAACTAATTATCGATAATTATACCACATTTCATTCTGTAGAATTCAACAAGCTAATGGAAAAGTAGAACGTTCGAGTCATGTAACGTGCCATCAATCGACCTAACTGCAACGGAATAAGAGAAAAGAATCATAGAACAATCAAAAGAATTGCGTCCAGATCAAATATCAGCATATTGGAAGCCTTATGGTGGTAAAATAATACGCCATCTGAAGGAAAGGAAACACCAAGCTCGGCGCTGTATAGCTATTTGCCCATAGGGTTAGATATAATTGGAAGAAGTGAAAATGAACCGTTTTGTGAAATTCCAGATTATGTAGAGAATCAATTAGTGTGGGTAAAACCGGAAAACAGTAGATTTACTGGGAGATTTTTCTAGATTAAATTAATAATTTCATAATTAATGAATTAAATTATTACATTATCTGTAATTTCTCTATTTTTATAAATAAATATTAATAAAAATAGGAAAGGATTTACATTTTTAACAAAGTATCCTGGACTTTGATAATGCTTATTAACAACAAGGACTTGAAAGACCGATTAAAAAGATGTCATTCTCAACCAAAACAACTCAATTCTACTTCAGTCCAATGTGTTTTTAATTAGCAGCAGCTCCTCTGCTGCTCTAAAAATTGATGACAATAGTTCATGACGATATTGGAAGGAATTATTGCTTTAATCAGATGAATACTTTGAATTTTTTATCAGATTGGAAAAATATTTTCAGCATTAAAAAATTCACAATTAATTCTGATAAACTAAAATCATCTATTTCAAAATACATTTTTAGAGACAATATATCTTTCTACATACCATGGATAAATTAATATGGAAATAATGGTAATAGGTCAATTCACTTAAAACAAATTCATCTAATCAAATTATTTTTGTGAGAAATATTTTTTAATGTTGTCTGTTTTGTGTTTCAATGTTGTATGTTGTTTTAGATCTGTGTCTCATAATCAGATGGTTGATTAATATTTTAAAATTCTTATTATATGAAATTATTTAATGTAAATTTTGAAATATTTTTAACTTGAAAATATTTAATAATTTTTTATTTTTTTTTAAACTTTCTTTTTCATTAAAATAATATATTAAAATTAAAACCAAAAAAAACTCACCTAATCAAATTCACCGAAAACGAATTCAACTAAAAACTCTTAACATATTGCAATAAAATTTATGTATATTATGTATCAAAATAAAACATAAAGTAGGTGAATCTGTTTTTAGGTGAAATTATTTTAAGTGAATTTGTCAGCTCCCGGAAATTATACAAGTATAAAATTATTTATGAAAATAAAGGAAGCCTTATCCAAGACACCAGTTTTTCCTAATGTAAATAATAATATTGCTTGTTTTGATTCGATTCAATCTTTACGATTTTGGATTAAACAAAATTAAAAAAAATCATGGGTGATGAAAACTCTCAAAAGGTTACTGGCACATGGAATCGTAAGACTTAATGGAGTTTGATATTAAACATTGATTATCAACGTTTAATGGGACGAAATTGGAAGTATAGAACATATGGTTTAAAGTAAATGGGATGACATTCTATAGAAGCGACGAAACAATTAATCTTGTTTCTTAGCGGCTTGTTGAAAGAATAATTTCTAGAAAAGAAAAAGTCAACATAATTGACATTTTACGTCTTAAAAGATACTTAAAAATATTTTAATGTGATTGGAAGAATCCCCTTGCACGTTTCAACCTGTTTAACAGTTCTGCGACAAGAATCATTTTATAATTTTTGTCAAATCAATATAAAATAACTTTAAAGTCCATTTCATTACTGTGATACCGACTGCCGAACCAAGGGGCGGTAACCAGCACCTCTTAATCATCGCTGGCGGACATGATCGATCGGTTCCAGTGTTCAACGGTCGATACGCGGGTGCACGTCGGCACCGCAAACGGCCCACAGCGGCTCGCTGAAGTGTGTTGGTCCTGTCGGCGGTGTCGCATCGGTCGGTGGTCCACTCGATGCGTCTAAGTGGGTTGTCCGGATGTCGATTCGCTGAACATTGCGGTGGCAGCTCTGGTCCTCTCGATTTCATTCGATTACAATTTAAAAAATTAAAAAATTAAGAAATCCGAAGAATTTATTTTTAATGACATTTTTATCACATTTGAATTTCTCACGTTTAAATAATTTTAATTTAATTTATTTAAACAAGTCAGTTTTTTTTGCTATCGATTATCGAATCACTATAATTACTATTATATTTTGTGATACATTATTATAAAATTAAAAATAAATTAATATCATTTATTTTTACATATATTATTTAGTTTTTAATCGGTTTAAGTTAATTGCGTTTAAACTTGTTAAGAATTGAATCACAAAGAATTTTCTAAAATTATTTTATATTTATTTTATCTGAATCACATAAATATTTAATATTATATACTAATTGGTATTTGAATTTATATATCTATTATATAATTTAGATATAAGTCTTTTATTAAAATGATATCTTTTCAGTTAAATGTTTCCCGTTGAAAATATCAAAAATTAATGAAAATAATTTAATTATTAAATCAATTATTAAAATTCTCATTACATATGAGATGAAATCAATTAGTTGAAAACCTTTAAACCAGATTACCATATATTAAAACGTTGATCGAATTACTTATCTTTTTTATTATTTATGAAGATGAAGACCAAAAACAAATAATTATTTTAATTTGATGTTTATGAGATGTAGATTTCGTTTCTTGTTATTTATATGTATTCATTAGTTAAAACATAATTTTTTTTACATAAGATAAAATAATTGAATATCAAAAACTTAATTTAACTTTTTAAAACAGATATATCAACACGAATATCTTTCTATAATTACACAAGTATACATTATATTATTTAGACTTTTCGAAATAATAAAAATTATACAAGTTACAAAATTCATCTATTTAAAAATATATTTTATAGGCAATATATTTCGACGGATCAACCGTCATCTTCAGGTAATTGATTAATAATTATTTAACCTGTATAAAAATGTATTTTTGTATTATTTCATACCCTTAATAGGCATACTATAGAGACGTCAACATTTCGATTCCGAGCTATCTTTGACATTTCTGTTCGAAATGATCAATCAAAAATGTTTTGGTACAAGTTTTGTATTGAATTTAAATAACTATCTAAATAATGATTGAATGATTAACCATAACAGTAATTATACTTAAAGATGATGTTGGTGTTAATTTAATTAGTTTTAATTTGATGGTGAACCGACTAAACAAAATCACTCAGCACAATAGAATTATAAACTGAATCGACAACGATAACTAAGTGAGCTTACTGAAGATCAGGAGAAATTTCAATAAATTAACTTTTGAAATGGTATTAATAATTATTTGATATCTTTATTAAGTTTTATTATTAATAATTAATCCAAACAATCAACGAAAGGTTAAAAAACAGGAAATATGATAGTATGTGGATAGTAAAATCAATGAGTTACTTTCTATTGTATCTTCAACTCGCGAAAATCTTCGAAAAACAGCAGTAATTATTACGAATGATTTAGTCTCTCTTCGGAAAAAAATGATTAGCTTCTCAATTAAAATTTTACTTTTTTTTCTTTTTGATCTTGATTTGGTCAGTTGGCTTCGCTGTGTATGCTCATTTTTCATCAAGTTGAAATTCGGTTTTGACCATGTGTGTAATTGGGCATGTGTGTTGGATTGCCGAACATTTTTTGAATGATTGAGCCAGTGTGTGTTTGTTTTTTTATTGGCCGACGAATTGGAGGTGATTATGGATGATTTTTTTTTCTATATTTTTTTCTTCTTGATTTTGATTTTTTGATTAAAGTGTTTTTTTTTTAAAAACGGTGGTGAGCTTGCGTTAATTTGACAATAATAAATTGATTGTTTGGCCAAATTGGATTTTATTATCATTGAAATATACTTACGAATTACTGTCATTTATTGCTGATTAAAAGGTTGAAATATACATGTGAATTACTGTCATTTTATCGATTCAAATTAAAGGTTGAAAGAAAACACCTTATTATTGCTCATTAAAGATGTCAAATGTTTTGAAATATATTTTTATTGTAATGTTTCGTTTCAAAGACAAATTACCTTATGTAAAAACCAAATCGTCGAGTCTGTTGTCGTTAAATGAAATCGAGGAGTAGGAAAAATCTCACGATTGACATAAACATTACATTTTAAATCAGAGTTTAACAAGGTTCCAGCACATACGCTACTCTGATACTACCATCCGGTCTTTGGGCCAATCCAGAGGCTGGTCGGAACAATAAGTATTTCTACATTAATACATGTACATATATAAAAAATGTATTTTGTTGAACCGTCACGATCATTACAATAAACATTAAATGATCATACCAGCATTTCTCTTGTATGTTTATCTGTAGTTTGAAACTCATAAGAAATTTATGTATTCATCTCCAATGCTTCTGACTTAGCAGCATCCAATGGCTCTGTCGGTCGCTGCTGGTTAAAAATCGGTTCATCTAGTGTTTGTCTCTCTTTATGTGCTTTTTTTGATTCTTTAAGTATTTGTTAGGATGAGACTTTTTTCTAGTTTGTAGTCGTTTTTAGTAGTATGTTCTTCAGTTAGCTATCTCGTATGATTTCAACAAAAGATTACATTTCAAACCTTTGGTCTGCTCAGTTCATTGATGATTCTTCTTTTGTGTCGTGTTAGTTTTTTCTGTTCAAAACAATTAAGTTATATGCAATTACATAGATTTAATCTTGGTTTGATAAGTTTTATCAGGAAATTTGAAGACGACCATCATATGTGTAATAACTACACAAAAAACATACGAATAATTTATGCATCTGTTGTACGTTCTATGTATTTTTATACGATTTTTTTATGTTATATCTTTTTTTTAATTATTTGTATTTATCTTTGTATAAAAAAAGGAACTTGTCAACAGTTTAATTAAAGCAGAAGATAAAGAATTAATTAATTTGAGAATGAAAATAGGAAAGAAAGAAAGAAATGTCAACAAGCGAAAGATATTAAATTACTAAATTTAATATTCAATTACTAAATGGAATTATGAATTTGAATTTTGATCAATATCATTGATAATTCAATTCATAATTCCATTAATAACCATAATAAAAATTATGGAAGATTATTTCCGATGATTTATTAAATCCTTAAACAGCTCGATACTTGTTCCTCAGAACTTGTCGATATTTCTCAATACTACTGACTGAATATTTAATAATAGAAACTTGATGATCCAGATTGTGGTTATTCACGCTTATGTTAATCCTTGAGTTAAATGCAGGGCCGTGGCAGAGTACCCGGAGGCCCCCCCCCGAAAAAATTAATGTGGCCCCTTAGATTTTTTCACTGTCAATCCTCTCGTGCTAATGGCGGTGCAATAAATTCTGCCCCAGAAATTCTTGCGCTTAGATGCGCCAGATTCAAAGCGGCAACCACTCATAAAGCCTAAAAGAACAAAGATACTTGCATCTGTAAATGACTAGATGAAATAAGGAATGGAAACAAAAAGCAACTTATTTAGGTTAACAAAAATTCACAAATTTAGCACCGTCAACACAC
>MQRK01210707.1:0-12673 GCA_001938485.1 Girardia tigrina | reverse complement strand
CGAAATTTATGCTGTCGTTTAGACATCTGCGATATGCTTCTCAAACGTCAAGAAAATGATCCATTTTTGAAGCGCATCGTCACTGGAGATGAGAAATGGGTAGTCTACAATAATGTAAACCGCAAGAGATCTTGGAGTAAAAAAGATCAACCTGCTCAAAGCACTTGGAAAGCTGACATTCATCAAAAAAGTGATGCTATCTGTTTGGTGGGATTTCAAAGGATACGTATTTTATGCGCTTCTTCTGGACAAAACTACGATCAATTCGGACGTCTACTCTCATCAGTTGGACAAATTAAATGAATCTCTTAAACACAAAAGGCCAGAATTGATCAATAGAAAAGGTGTAGTGTTTCACCAAGATAATGCCAGACCTCATGTAAGTTTGGTAACTCACCAAAAGCTTTTACAGCTTGGATGGAACATCATGCATCACCCACCATATTCTCCAGACCTCGCACCTTCTGATTATCATTTGTTCCAGTCTCTACAAAATTATTTAAATGGTAACACTTTTGGATCAAATGAAGATGTTAAAAATCACCTGGAAAATTTTTTTAGCAGCAAAGAACAAATATTTTATGAACATGGAATATTGTCACTGCCAGGAAGAAGGAAAAAGGTATTGGACCACAATGGTCAATATGTATTTCAATAAAATATTTATTCGTCATAAAAATTTGTCTTTTACTTTAATACAAAAAGAAACGAAATGACTTTCCGAACAAACCAATGCTAACAAACATTCGAACTAAGTTCCATCATTATTTTCGACCTGACTCTCTGCACGAATGATACCGAGGAAATTAGCAAAAACGATCGCTCAAGAGAACAGAATGAAACACCAACAACCTGCCACGCCACAAGGGAGAAACACTGATGCGCGTTTTGTGAATTTGCGTGTACTAGGGCTCATGAAGTCCAACATCACGGTCACGACTGCTATCGATCGCGGTGTACTATGAACGGTCTCACGGTAGGGTATCTGCAGAGACAGATGGGCAACTATACAGATTCACGGGGGCACCCGTTACAGGCCCTTAGAAAACGGAGTTCTCCACAGTCGACTGGTTCAGGACGCGGCTGACTAGAGCTGTCACACGAACTACAAATATTATTGCAATTATAGTAATTGCATTATCATTTCTTAACTACTTACTGCAAATCAGTAAAAATTATAAATTTATTAAATCTCCTGCTCTAAAAGATAATCTTTCTTATAATTTCAATCAAATGTTGACAGTCTAATACATAATTCATATACAAAACTCGACTAGAATTTCTGTCGCATCGACATAATTAAGGCAGCCATGGAAACTTCTGACTAGTTAAAAATAGAAAGTTTGAATGGAAATGTATTCATTATTTGTTATTTTTCTTTTTTTTATCATTATACTTATAATTTTTAATGAAAATATTTTTTATTAAAGATCTGTGTGACATTACAAAATCTTTAAGTCCATATTAATACTTTCCAAAATTGAAAATAGCTGAAAATTACTGACGTGTTCTTTGAACAAGAAATTATTTTTATTTTTTCAATTTTTTTTATATTTATATAATATTTCTATAATATTAAACGTATTAATGATAAATGAAGCATTTTTTTAATTATTATTAATATATTATATAATATTTGTAATATAAGATATTTATCATATTATAAATATTTTAAGAAGCAAGGAAACTCAAAATGCGAAATCAATTATTTATGATAATTTTAAAGCAAACTTTTTTATATTATTTTTTATTAGTTTTTTTTAAACTCATAATTTGTATAGTTATGATCACATGAAATATATTATTTTTGGGTTATTAGAAAAGAGGAAATTATTTTATTCATGAAAAATAATAATGTTTGCAATTATATTTTCATACAGTCTTATCGATTCCTAAAATCGTTTATTAATTTTTGCAGAATATTTTTTATATTCAATTAATTATTATACATTTTTCGTGATTAGAATTTCTGAACCTGATAATATAATATAATTTCATTGTATTAATTAAAACAAATAAATCAAATATAAAGCTTGTGTATTAGTGATTTTTTCTTATTCTTCTTAATCTTCATTTGAACTTTTTTATTTTAAAAAAAATTAGTCACAAAACAGAAAATATAAATGATATAAAAAATAGAATTAAAAATATTTTTAAAAAATGAAGTAAATATGATAAATTAAGAAAAGAAAAAATTAATTTTTTTACAGATTATACATGATTCTATTAATGCAAGTATCTGGATGATAAAGGATAATTTTTTTCCTTTCTTATTATTTTTTCATAATGTTATTAAATCTTTAATTATTATAAAACTTTAGACAAACTAAATGAACTATTTTGATTGTGTGACAATTCTTTGACAGAATTCACGAAATAGACAAATAACGGAGAATTCACCATATAAAATTCAGAATTTTTCATATGAAATTGACAATTTTTCAATAAATAGAAGATTTTAAAAATATTTTATATACTTAGATTGATGAATTCACAACTATGGCAATTACCGGAATTCAAAATATTATAAATATATATATATATATATATATATATAGACTGTTTAAAATGGGGGTGAACATATTTTATTTGAAAGTGACACAAAAATTACTGTAAAAAGATAACAATAAAAAATTACTAAAAGAAATACGTTGTATAGAAATTAGTTGTGTAAGATATTGTTTCAGTTTATTAAATTGTCTTTAACTGTACTTTAACGAGCGCGAATGTCAAAAAACTGTTGGCGAAAAGACATAATTGCTTCATAAAATGAAATCTGATTTTAAAAATGGAACGAGTGATTTTTGATCAACGTGAAGGTCGCTAACGTCTATTGAAGTTCACACAAAACATTGTGAGCGAACTGCTGAACCAGGAACTGGAGGTGATGCTGTTACAGTTTCATTACGTCTGTTACACTTATACTTATTGTAGACCGGATGGCCGCTTGGGTCTGTTCTATTCCGGGCACTTAACTGTGAATTGTGCCGTTAGCCAAAAACTCCACTATGAGGTCATGTCACCGTCGGGGATTCACTTTGTTTCCACATTCCAAACCTTCATCAATCGCTATTCAATCCAATTTTATCAGTTTATTTTCATAGCTGAAATTAATCATACTCAACCCCGTCGTTACCTATGACTCATTGACTTGTGTAACTCTGTAGTAACTCTGAAAGACTTTTCTACCTTACTTCTTCAGACAACTATCTAGAGAACCCTGTGTCTATCAAACTACGACTGCACTCACCATTCGTTATTTAATATATTTTAATTTATTTCCACAATGAGAAATTTAAAAATCATATTTAATCTCTCTTTAAACTTAAAATTTTTTTTAAGAATTAAGTCTAATATTAGTTTTATTTTTAATTGAAATTTTTTAAAAAATTAAATAAAATATATTTAATTTAATATAAATTTGAAATATGTTTTACCTAGATTTATTATTAATTATATCTTTTTTTGAATTTTAAATTACTCAAATCTCGATCAGCCAAATGAAAATTAACTGACTTCTCATAGGGATAATGTTTTAATATTTGATCATATTTTTCAACAACCACAATCTTTTCTGATTTAACAAGACAATATATTAATAGTTTTTTTTAATCCGATTTAATCAGTTTCATCAAGAATCAACTTATATGTCTACATAAAAAACTGAAGACAGAATAATAATAGTAGATTTTATTTTCTATAAATAATAACGAAAAAATAAATAAAATTAACTTAATAATAAACCAATTGTTACGACATAAAAATAATAATTCTGAAAGTTTTGAAGTTGAAAGATCACTGAGATTGAAATAGATTATAAAGACCTTTAAGGTATTTTTCGAATAATATTCGAACAAGAAGATAGAATAGTAAAGCTACAGCTTTTTATTTTTTTATATTTATATTTATGAGAATTTAAGATAAATGAATTATAAAACTAAAATATTCCTTACAACAATTAATTTTGTAATTTTCCTTCTTATAAACGATCATATCAAATTTGGTACATAAAAAAAATATTATTTTATCATTAAACGTTATAATTCGAAAATTAAATAAATAATTCTTATTTTTTGTTTAAGAATGACTATTTTAAATATCGAAAAGTTGGAGTCAGATATTTTGCGTGGGTTTTCCATTCAGTAATGTTGGGCTTATTATTGAAACCTGTTTTTGTACATGATTATTTTTCGTTATTCAAAGTCTTCATCGGTCATTTGGGCCTCATAATTGGACTTTCTACAGTAGCAGTTGTCATACCGAGCGACAAGCATGTTGAAATGAAGAAAATCACTTTTGCTAGTTTAATGTCATTTGTTATATTCTCTTTGGGTGAGTTTATAATATTTTGTATTTCAATATATATCTATATATATTGCGTTGGAAACTAAGTAATTGCGAATTTTTTCAATGAAATAAAAGAATTTTTACTTGGAATGAACTTAGTCTATGATGTATTTTCCCTTTGTTTGATGAACTTTTGCCACCTCTATGACAACTTGAAAATTTCACGCTTGTAGAAATTATGATCCTTTTCGATCAAAGACTGAGTTCAGTGAGATTTTAGAGTGTCATCAATGATTACTCATCATCGAAAGTTTTACCACGAAGGGAGTTTTCCAGGGATAAAAAGTAGTAATCCAATGATGCGAGATCAGTGTTTTATGATTGGTGCAACATCAATTCCCAACCAATATCCATCAATTTTTTCAGAGTTGTTAAATATGTGGGAGGACAAGCATTATCCTGGTAGAAAGCTAAGGCTTTCCGATTTGCAATTCTGGTTGTTTTTTCTTTACCGTTGCATTAAATTTGTCCAGTTTATGATAGCAAATCTCCGAATTTTATGGTTTGGTTCCTAGGCAGCAGCTCAAAATACACCAGACTTTTCCAATCCCACAAAATAGTCAGTTAAATCTTCTTTTGAAGGATATTACCTTTGAAGTGTTTTGCGATGATACATAAGGCGTGCCTTATGATCGTTTTCGATTGACATTGTTGTACAGAATTTACTTTTCTTTTCCAGCGATGATTCGATTAAAAAAGGATCGAATTCATTGCGTTTAAGCAAGCATTGATGCGATTTGCCAGATAAACTTCTTCCAAATCATACGAAACCAAAATATCCAGCTTTTTAACGTTAGCGTCAAGTCTTAAATATTTCTCAATATCTGTATGTGAAACACTTAACTTCTCTGAAATCTCTCGTGTAGAAACGAGACAATCCGCTTCGACGATGGTTTTGATTTCATCCTCATTAAACTCAACTGGTCAACCTGAACGTTGGTCAACATTAATAAAAAAATCTCCACCACGGAATTTTTGTAAACCGATTTCAGCATCGCCTTTTAAAGGGCTTCTTTTTGGCGGCTTGTACTGCGTTCTTTCCTTTACGGAAATAATAAATCAAAATATGGCTAAAATGTGCATATATTGATTATTATATTAATAATTGAAATCTATAAAAAACTCTAAGAAGATATCTACGGAATTTTTTTGTAAAGCTTAGTTAGGATAACAGCTAACATATATAAGAAGAATTTCATAGCATTTACGGATATCATAAGGAAGCGAGTCTTGTTTTTTAATTTATTCTTGCTACGAATAGTCAACTCATTGAGATCCATGACCAGTTTTGGTAGCTAAATGTTATTAAATGACGAGAAATATGTTCGGAAATTTAAACTATATAAAGGGTTAAAATATTAAGCGGTTGATAAATTAAATTATAAAAAAATTATAAAAAAATAATCTTTATAATTTTATTTTTTTCTTATAAGAAAAATGCTTATTAGTTTAAATTATTATTATCAATATATATATATATATATATATACTAATCTAAACATTCGTTATGAAAGAATTAATTTTTTCTAAAATTTTGTTAATATTCATTAGTTTAAAAATATTTTAAAAATTTGTAAATAAACAATAAATATGATCTGTATGCTGTAATAAATGAATAAATAAATAAAATTGAAAACTCTTTTACGATATATCTGTATTATCATTTTTGATCGTCAAATCAGATTAAATAATATTTAAATTGTAATTACGAAAATTTAATGTTCTTTTCTTTTGAATATTATTTTAAATAGAAATATTTGTAGAGAATTTAGAAAAAATATTTTTGAAAATTTGTTTCGATAAAATCGGAATTAAATTTGATGTCAAAAAAAATGTAATAAAAACGTTGGAAATTTTGAGTAAATAAATTAGTTTAGATTCGAAATTGATTTGTTTTTTAATAAAATTAATTCTGTAAAATAAAATAAAATACATCGAATAATAATTTAAATTAATAAGCATTTTTTTATAAGAAAAAAAAATTATAAAGATTATTTTTTTATAATTTTTTTATAATTTAATTTATCAATATTAACCCTTTATGTAGTTTAAATTTACGCAAATATTTCCCGTAATTGAATAACATTTAGCTACCAAAACTGCTCATGGATCTCAATGAGTGACTATTGGTAGCAACAATAAATTACAAAACAAGACTCGCTTCCTTATGGGTTAAAAGAAGGTTTAAATTGGAGTAATTACTAAAAACTTTAATATCTTTGGTATTATTTTTAATCTTATCATTTTTTACCATTTATAAATATAGTTGAAAGATTTTTGCGGTTTTTTTTAGTTTTATATAAAATTAATTTTAATTTCATTATTATTTTATTATAGCTGCACTTCATGTTCCAAAAACAAGTTCATTCTATCATTCAATAGAGTTTATCAACCTTTATGGTGGACTTGTTCAATTTTCCTTGAATTATATCTTGGATTATCAGACCATAGTCTATTTAGCAATAAACAATAAGGAAGAAAGTGACGAATTTGACCCCATGAGCAAGTTAGAATTTATAGGATTTATTAATAATTTTACTGTGTTTCATAATAGAAGATTGTTTTCATTAATGAAGAAATTTTTTAAAGATCAGATAATTTTATTTACATTTAGTTATCTTATTTTAAAAAATTATGATTGTAATAGTAGTTTATTTTTTCTGTTGTTTGGCGACAAAGACAGTCAGTGGAGAACTGGTTCTTTTCAAGTCATATTATGGGTACCCAAATCTTTAAAAGATTATTATTTTTACGATGTTTTTATATACTCACCACGTTGTTTTTTATTCGCGTGTAATTTTGCAATCGATTTTAAAGTATCTCTCCTCTTAGCTAAAGCTTTGAAATTTAGAATACAGATTAGAACTAAATGAAAATACAATAATTGAGTATATAGATACAGCTTAGCCAAGTTTTGGGGTCACTTTTGATGAATGTTTGTTTTTGTTTAAAAACGTTTTTTGATAAACCAATGAAACTACTTTTTATTTGTAAGTAGATAATTCTTTTTAACAAATTTCATATTATTGATTTATATTTTATTGGTTAGTTTACATGTATTATTTTTGAAAAGTGTATCATGGAAAAATAATTTTGTAAAATTTTACTTACAATGTGATTTTAGTGAAATAAAGAATATTATAAAAATAGGAAAATAAAAAATATAGAGAATAGTTAAAAGAAAAAGTTTTAGTTTAGGTTTAAGCGGAAGAAATAATAAGAAAAAAGAAAATAATAAAGTAATCAGTAAACGATAAAAACGTGGTAATATAAAAAACTCTTTATGTACATGTGATTATTCATTAATTATTATTTTATTTTTATATTTTATAATTAATAAACAATATTTGTTAGATTTTTTTTACATGTCATTTAAAATAATTCTGTTACTGATGATTAAAGATAATTTGGTTGAATGAACGTGAAACTAGCATTAAGATCAGATGAGGCCCTGTGTTTCTATTTGAGCAACTTCAAATTCAGTTTCTCGCGTAGTCACTATAATGGGTTGACCACTTCTCATTGCGTTGTGGATACTCCCCGTCTGTATAAATTTGTGACGTAATTGTTAGATAGTGAGCCATTTTAGGGGAAGGTGTTGAAAAGGTTTTGATCCCCTGTTTTCTTACACGTTACCTATTTTTTGTCTTTCGGTATTGTTTCAATATTCATTGGCGTTGTTCGTCTGCCAAATTACCTGCCCTGGTTAAATTATCAATTTAACTGAAAGAAAAAAAGAAATGATTAAAAGTATAAACTTGCTCAATTAAACACAATTAATACTTTAATTGAAAGGAAATATTTCAGCGACATTAGTTTATTTATATAATAAATGTAGCAAATAATATACGTGTTTTCTCTTTAAAAACATTAATTTTTTTCCCTTTAAAATAAACCTCTGAAAATATTCTATACTATTACAAAGTATATTAAATTGATAATAATAAATAAGGGATGCAATGAATTATAAATGTCAAAAAAGGTGAGAATAATAGTTCAATTCCGAACAATTAACATTAAACTGAATTTGTTTAATTTTTGAATTAATTGTTTTTAAATTTAAAAATTAGATAAATAAATTAATTCAGGTATTTGTTAAAAATTTTAAAGTTTGAGGTTGTTTCGATTTCAAATTGTTGTATGAAAGCCGATTCAACAGTATGAAAAAAAATTCTGTAAAAAAATAAAACAAAATAAACTTTTTTTCAATTTTTCAATGTTTCCTAATTATAATATGAATGACATATACTTCAATAAAACTGAGAATTGTTGGTATGGCAAAAGACTGGTACTTATCCATGAAAGTTCAACATCGTAGGTTGGTCGGGAAACGGCCTTCTTAACGGCCAAAAACAATAATTACATCTTGACAGCGACTAGTGTCAGTCTTAAATCTTATTTGACTCTCTTTCGAACCTTTCCTGTCTCTTGACGCTTTCAGATGCCCAAAGTCTTGAAATAATTAACTAATTATCTTTTTTAAAATAAAAAAGAATAAATTAAATATTTCATAGAATGTCTGAAAAGTAGCAAAACTTATATTTATCCTACTACTGATAAATCAACATAAATTTTTGTAATTGATATTGAAATTATTTTTCTAAGTGTATCTTTTTTATCAAACTTAGTTTCATTAATCTTAATAATATATTAATTAAATTATTTTGTTGCTGGGATAATTTTAATTGATAATATGCTCATCAAAAATTGGAATGTGAAACGAAAATAAAATAATTTTTCTTTTTAATTGATAATTTTCTTTTTAATTTTCAATTTTTAATATTAAAATAATTATTTGAAATTATTTGGTTGATAAATAAAATCATAATTGTTTAAAATATTTGAAAATTAGAATCTTACAGAAAAATAACTATTGGATTAAAAAAAATAATTTATAATTTTTTATTTTAAAATAATTGAAAAAAAATTTATGAGTTTAATCAAATTACTTTTCATTTCAATTTAAACAATTAAATTTTTTTAATATTACTTCTGCGCCTAATTAAGTTTTAGGTTTCTTCAAAATGATTTAATTATATTATTTAATTATTTTCATAAAAAATGTTTTATTCCATTTTTATGTATTTGTGCTTCTAAAAAGAAAGATGAGTCGTCTTTGACGCATTCGCGTTTTCCATTTCCGTTTAACTCACAATTGAAAAGTTTGCTTTTTCAACAACTTTACTACAATTAATCTTTTCACCCATGATAATTAATACTAAAATCTTACAGAATTTTGATAGCATTTTTATTTTCACAACTGTTCGAAAATAAAATGGGCTAATCGAATATTTCGAATGTGAAGGAGTGACACCTGATAAAATTGACCTAGTCTTTTCAATTAATAATCTCCTTTCATCAAATTTATCATATCTGAGTTAACACAGTTTCATAGAGAATGAAATTGCTTGAGTCGGACGAACCGGAACTTAAATTTGTATTGATCGGATTGTCGAGGAATTCCTAGACGAATGCCATGAACTGAATATTTAGGAAACAATACTGAAATCGGGTAATGACCGAAATTTTATTGTCCTAGAGAAAAGCCCAGTTTTCGGAATTCAATCTTAAAAGACTATTATATTTTTAAATTTTATTACTTTTTATACACCAGACGATTGAATCCCTTCATCATCCACCCAATCGACAATTATTTTCAAGACTATTCAAATGAAAATGTTCTATATAACATTCAAATGAAATGGTATCACGACAAAACACCGCGAACAAAAACGTCGATTTTTATGATTAAATTAATATTATTAAAATTATTAAATTTAGTAAAACCTTATTTAAATAATAATAATATTAGTAAAATGAATATTATTAATTGAAATTTTTTCGAAAAGGGCTTAAATTAACCTACAAATACGCTGAAAATGTCTGAAGGTCGCAAAAAATTCCAATGCATATTTGTGGAGAAAAACTAAATTATAGAAAATTTAAATGGAGCCCAAACCGTTTCGTAGATATTTTAATATTTTGTTTTTAAGAAAATATTTTTAAAAAGTCAAAATATTTTTAAATAATAAAAAATCATATAAAAATATTATTGTATTCTAAGTTTTAGAATTTTTTTTATAATAATATTGAAAAAAAATTTTAATGTTTATTCAATTTTTTACTATTTTTTCTTAAATTTTAGTATTAATTTATTTAATATTAAAAAAATTAAAAATAAAGACGGTGTTTTTTCAATATTATTATAAAAGTAATATAAATTATTGAAATAAGCACAATTAAATTATGCGCCTCTAAATTTATTACATTGATTGATTTAAACAATCTCAGGAGTTTGTATATATTCAGAATTCTTTAATATAATATGATATTGATATAAATAATTATAGGTATTTTAGTTTATAAATATATAGTTAATAATTATTGCCACACTTAAAAGAATTATGTTATTTAAAAAAATCAAAAAAAAGAAACTTGAATCAAAAATTTATTTTAAAAACTTTTCAAAAAGTGTTTTTGTTTTCGGTTTGTAAAAGATTTGCTGAATCGATTTTCAAATAAAAGATGTTTCATTTATGAATTTGAAGATTTCACGCAAAGAAAAATAATGGAAAGATATATTAAACCGTTGATATTGTTAAAGATAATTAAGAGGAGTTTTCCCATTTCGAAAATACTGGAATGACAATTAAACACGCGTAATTCATCAACACTTATATGACGCAAATGATTCGACTATTGAGAGATACTTTATCATTTTCCCGCGACATGGGAATTCCCCAATGCCACAGCACCGGAACTATGCAGCTGCGCAACTCATTCTGTCCCTAATAACTGTTACATGTTATTTTGTATTTTTTTGTTAATTTGCTTTCTAACAGCAAGAGTTAGCGATAACTCATAAGCACTTTGTGATGGATCCGACTCCACGGTTACCTTCAGTGTGTCATTATTGTATACAATATACACTCATCAGTTAACCTAAAAACTTTTTAATTTTTATTTCTAATGAAAGGTATATGACAAGAAGTTTTTTGAAAATGTGTTGAAGTCAACATTTCCGTTGTTCTGTTGTATTGGGCTTAGAAGAAACCCAATTTAAAATGAAAACAAATTTATAAGAATTTTGTGATTATATTGAATTTAAAGTAAGTCTAAATTTATGATTTACAAATCTATTCCTGTTTTAAATTAAAAAAGAAATACTAGTTTTATTAGAATCTTTTAGTGTGAAAGAGCATGAAGAGGAATACAAAATGAAAAGTAAAGGAGATGAAATTTATCCATTTAACTGAAAAAAACATTGTTAAGGTATCATATTTCGAAGATTTAAAATGAGAATATTTCAAAAGAATATAAATATAAAAGTATCAACAATGAGATAATTCATAATAATTTTTCAAAAGATTTTTTATAATTCACAGTTTTTCTTTTCTTTTTTTAAAGATTTTTTAGCTTAATAATTTAAAGTGATTAAAAAGTAAGTTTGTATCGTAAAATTGATTTTTACGGACACGAACCAATTATTTAAATTCAATTGTTTTTGTTTCAAATTTTCCATAAATATGGCACCTGATACTTTTCCAGAAGACTAAAGGATCGATGACATGAAAGACTAAATAAATTTCTTTATTTTTTAAAATCATATATCTAAGGTCATGAAGAATGAAATTTGGAGAACTAAAGTCAAAGTTTATTGATAATTTACTAATAGAAATATTTGTGATCACTCAAAATATGAACCCATATTATCAACAAACTTTTCCCATTTGAGCGGTAGATTGTAGAAGCCGTTTGAATAAAAATTTACTAGACGAGAATTTATAAATAACTGGAAGGCCATTTTTATGAGATCTTTGAAATTGAATGTTTTTCTATCAAAAAGTTGTTCAGATGGAGAAATGGTAGTCAATTTGTGAATAGGGAGGATGATGCAGATGTATTTTTGTCACGGTCTTAAGTGTAGAATGTGGTGTTGCATTTTCGCAGGGCAAGATAGGAGCAGACTTGTTTACCAGACATGGCTGTTTTTTTTTAGTTTTTGCATTATATCATCCAATTCGTTGCAGTAGACATCTGTGATCACATTTATAACGAGAAAGCATCATCAAATAAGCCTCAAAACGCCTTTGTTTCTGCTTTTCATTCAACTCATGTGGAACCCGTTTTTTAAACTTTTTCACTGTACTGATTTGAGCCAAGTGATTCAATATTGTTTGCTTTCTAACAGCAACCGTTAGCGATAACTCATGAGCACCTTGTGATGGATCCGACTCCACGGTTACCTTCAGTTTGTCATTGTCTACAAGCGTTCTTTGGCAACCCCGATATATATATATATATATATATATATATATATATATAT
>MQRK01210698.1:6104-16815 GCA_001938485.1 Girardia tigrina | reverse complement strand
CTTCTACTTTTTCAGGCATTTGTACAACTTCCTACGTGAAAAAATTTTCAAAAACCAAAATGATGCTCAAAATGCCTTCCAAGAATTTGTCGCTTCGAGAACCGATGCATTTTATGCTGCTGGAATAAAACAACTTGTTTCTCGTTGGCAAAAATGTATTGATGCCAACGGTTCATACTTTGATTAATAAACTTTTGTTTCTGTGAATTTGTACGTCTTTGAAGTTTGTGTCCCAAAACCGCCATTATTTTTCAACCAACCTAATATAATTGTCTATGCTTTTTAATTTTTCTTTACAAAATTTATGTGCGGCCCAGCAATTTTTTGTTATTTGTATTGTGGCCCCGAAGTGGTCAGAGTTTAAACAAAAAAAAGTTTAAAAGATGATTTAACAGTGGGTATGACTGGGTAGCAACGTCGAAAATGTCTAAATGACTGATCCAAATGTTTATTTGTGACCAAATAATAATTTATTAAAAAAGGAATTTTATTTCGAAAAGAATAATCGAAATTGTTTATTTTTCTGTTTTTTTTGTCAGATTCTTTGAAGTATAAATTCTTTTGTATTTCTAATGGAATTTATCAAATATTTAGATGAAGTAAATTACAATGTTAATAAAATGTTTTTAATTTACAAATAGTCGCAGCCAGAAGCTTTTTGTTTTATTAACAGTTGTTTAAATACTTGAAAATATGGAGACAATTTGAATTCTAAAATAAAGATTCGTCGTTTATTTTACTGTTTTTACTATTTTGATATTATCATTAACCGATATCTGAGAGCACTCTGATCGGTGACCACTAGGTCTATTTGGGTCATGGGCGAACTCAATTTACTCAAACGATTCCTTCGATCGCGTAGCTCCCACAAAGTCAAGAGGTCCTGGCTGCTGCGACTTATCCCAGTAACCTGAAATTCAATGATCCTCGCAAATTATGACGAACAAACAGACAGACAAAATGTTTATTATCTGAAATAAAAGACATTCAATTTAAAATAAAAACGGGTATAGAAAAAAACAAAATTTAAATATAAAATGCCAGTAGATTATTATTTAATTATACTTTACTACTAGTAATAATTATCAATAAACAAATGCATGATAAAGGGTAAACATATGTGTTTGTGTGACTTCCTTTTTGGTATTTATTTCCTATCAATTATCAAATGAGAAAGTTTAACCAAGATATACGAATACATTTTACGACATTATTTTTGTAAAAATAGAAAAATCTCATGAATCATACGACAGTGAAAGAAGAAGTGATTAAAGGATTATTTATTTATTTTTATTAAATATTTATATTTTAGCTCCCAGATTCTTTCCAGATCCAATTAAAGATTCAGGAAATTTTATTACTATTCATTCTGGTTTTTGGAATTTCGGGAAATATTCTTACAATTGTCATTCTTAAAGTTGATAAAAAATTGCGACCATTTACAAAAGCTCTTTTGTATCAACAATCCGTTTGGGATTCAGTTGTTCTTTTAGTGATGGGGATTCGCTTCATTTGTATTATCAAATACTCCCTTGAAATTAGAGAGATAAATAATATTATAAAATATATAGATTTATATTTTACATATATATCAATGGACTGTTCGGTCTGGTGTTTATGCGCTCTTTCTCTCGAAAGGATGAGTCTCGTTTTGTGGCCGATGAATGTCGTTTTGCAAAGACTCTCCATCAAACATTCCCTCATTTTTGGATTAAGTACGGTTGTGGTTGGGACGATTATGAATACCCCAATCTTTATTGACACAACCTTTTCTTTGCAAATAGTTTCTTATACAAAATTCATTTTTGGTAATATCGTTCCGGCAGTTACAATCTTTTGTTCAACTGTTACAATTCTTTATATTATTAACAAAAGGAACAATCGTCTTTCGACAGTAGAAAGGTCAAATAAGCCTCATTCCCTGTTTGCTCTTAAAATGGTCGTTGTTGTATCTATTTATTATTTATTTTGTACGACTCCAATGGAAATTGTTGTATTATTATTCAATGACGACGCAAGGCATTTTGCGAATTACTATTCCAATTTTTCTTGTTACATGTTTTCCTCAATTATTTATTTAACAAATAGTGCGATTAAATTTTATGTCTACAATCTCGTCACTCCCCATGTGAGAAGAATGTGTCTAAGAATTTTCATGAAGGTGGTTGAAACACTTAAGGTAAACACATTTTAGGTGCCTTGAAAAGGTCCTTTTCAACATAGAAATATTGTTTTCGAAACTGAAATTGGTAATCAGAATGATGTAAATGAAGACAATCTTACTTTTTCAATATGAATTGTAGTACTTACGGATTTCTAAGTATAGCTTTTGTATTGTTAATAATTATATCATCAGGTAATTTTTTAAATTAATATATTTAAATTCTTCCTTAATACTTTCTACGTTTTCATCTGAATCTTCGAGAATGTTGCTGTGTTATGTATGGTGGTTGCAACAGCTCGGGCACAGCGCGGCTGCGGAGCTCCGGTGTTGGCGTAGGGTTTCTTAGTCATGGCTTGGTCAAGAATATGTCGACCTCATCTGGGTGGGAGTTTTTCCCAAAGCCGACCTCAAACAGACCCAAATAAAAACTGAGAATTCGAAAGGCGGAATAAAAACAATTGGACTTGAATAAATATTTATATTTCACTTAGGTAAACTTCACTTTTCCTTATTTCTGACACGTAATAAACAGAGTTCACAATTCTCAATGTCACTTCGTCCGTAATTAGCTATTTTACAGACCAAGAATCATTTCCATCAAATTCGTAACACTGCTCTCGACATCCTGGCTGAGACTCATTTTGAATCAAAATTTCAATGAAATAACTTCTTCCTCAACCTTTTTGTATAATATTTTGTGCACGTAAATTTTTAACTATAAAAAACAATAAACTAAAAAATCTTCACATAATTATAATCTTTTCAGAGTTCAAAATCGAATATTTATACACAAAAGTATATGTGTGCATGGATATCTTCTTCCATCCACACGGGATCCTGGATGACCCACTCAGTGTACGTACAATGTACGTCGTACATACAGGGGCTACAGATCTTGAACTGGAATTTTATGAAAAATTGTTTCAAAAGAAAAAAGACGATTCAAATTTTTTTTCAGTGGTTTCGCTATTTATTCATTATGTATAATAGAAATATATTTTATTATTTATCAATAAAAAAACCCTCTTTCAATAAAAATGAAGGAAAACATTTCAGCGGTTATGTAGCAAAACAGTTAATGTTACGATTTCTTTATTTTGTATCTTTTGTTACTTTGAGACCAAAGAAAAAATATTTTGGTAGGAAATTCTAGCCGACAAATTTGTTTAAAATTTATTTGTAATGTCTTAAATTTCAGATATATATATATATATATATATATATATATATAACAAATTGTTGTTATGTATGTACCAAAATATATCAAAATATATATAAGAAATCATTGATAGAATTTATTGTGAAAATTTTTTTTATTTTTCTTAATGAAATTTGTAATGTGGAAAATTCCAGAGATTTTTTTTGTCGGTGTTTAAATAATTGGTTAGTGAGAATCAATAAAGAATTTAAATTCAAGTGTTATTCAATATTTTTCTTTGACAGTAAAATAAAATTAGTGTTTCGTTAATTCAAAATTCTCATTGGATCAAAAATATCTTTAATTTGTTCTCTATCAAACAAATTAAACCTCCCAATAATCCCCGGGTTATGTTATCGAAAAACTTTTAATTAAAAATACTAGAAAAATACCCGTCATATATGACGAGTGAGCTGAATTTTCGTCTTTGGAAGTATCTGTTTTAATGTTTAAATTATAATTATTATAATTTATTCTTTACTGTTTCGAATTCTGTGTTGATTTAACAGACGGTCAATTAATTCGGCTCCCAGCGCTTTCGGTGACGGCAATGCACAGACAGAATTATCTCGATTTGCGGTATCCAGATTGACGACGTCCTTGTGTAGATTCGCTAGAATTCCTCCGCAATTTCACATTTTGATCATAGCATGAACAACAAACAAACTAATTATCGAACACACTTTTTAGACAAATATTATATATATATATATATATATATATATATATATATATATCAAGAACGCCATTAAAATCAATTTTTATTGTCGCAATATATTTTAATTTTAAAATATTGTGCAGTAATTTTAAAAATTATTGGGAAAGAGTTACTTGTGAGGCACTATTGATTAAATCACTTAATCCGTTCATTAATGCCAAACAAGTCTCTTTTCCAATGTGTTGAAAATATTTAATTAGTTATTACGCAACATGTTTGCATAATAATCAATTTGCTATATATAAGACAGCAAAATTGTTGTTAATTCAGCCTGAAGATGGTGGAAAATCCACCGAAATATATTGCGACAATAAAATTTGATTTTAACGGCGTTCTTGATTATAAAATTTTGTCATTATTTTTTAAATTTCTTATTAAGATATATATATATATATATATGTGTGTGTGTGTATATGTGATCCGATTACAGGACAAGAATTTTCGATTGAAGATTTAATCAAAATTGTAAGTAGGGCTTATGCCACTATAAGTATTATCTAATTCCGAAATCATAATTTAACACCACAAAATTTATTAATATCAACAATTCACTTATTTAAACAAATTTCTTAATAATTCAATTATTTCGCTCAAAATTAATTCATTAAATTTTTTCGATTAAATTTTGAAAATTAAACCTTAAAATAATTTTACATTTTTTTACGAAAATTTTACGAAATTTAAACTTTAAATTAATTCAAACATTTTACGAAACTTTATCACAAAAACTAAGTAATTTAAATTTATATATAACCCCTTTATTAAAAAAAATTATTTCTTAAAATATTAATCCGTTAATTATTTATTTTAAAATTTATTTAAACTTATTTCATAAATTTTATCAAAATATATCAATTGTTATTACTGTAAGCATATTTTAAATAAGTATTTGTTTTTTTCATATTTTTTACTCTACCTTTTAGTTTTTTTAATTTATTTCTTTTAAATTTTCAAATTAAAAAATAATAAACTACTTTGTCAAAACTTAAATTTAAACTAACCCCTTATGGAAATAAAAGTGCTAATGCACGTCAAACCAAAATGGCACCCAGCAACGTCGATTCTGGTATTATTAAAATTGCTTCACGGCGAATATGGCGTCATTGCCAGGTATATGCGCGCGGTTGCGCCCGAATCCTATTTCAGAGTAACACAATCATCACAAGTACTTTTTCTAATCATCATCAAAGTACAAAATGTTTGTTCATATCAATAATGTTGAATGAGTTGAAGTTGCTTTTATTTGATTTATTTAATTTAAATATTTCTTGTGACCATTTTTATGACAATATTTGCTCTATACTTCTTCCCTTCCCCTCCCAATCGTTGATATAAATTCGATTTTTAGAAAACTGTCAACATTATATTATAAAAATACCATAAGGTACATCAAAATAATTTGGGGTTAAGGGTATGGTTGAGTTTAATTAATAAAGTTGTTCACAAAGGATTATAAATTTGTTCAGACAAACTCCCGGCCATCAAAATGAGGCAAAATTATCTACGACAACTTAAATAGGTTTTTTGAAAAAAACGTCCAATTCCTAATACAAAATAAATTTCATTAGAATCAGATCATTATTAAATAGTTGTTAGCACTTTAATAGCCGCACGTCTGCGCAGTGAAACCTCGTCAGGGGCAGGCAACATTTTTCAAGTATTAATTAAAAAAGCGTTAGTTCATTAAATTATTCATTTTTAATAAAAAAAACTATGAGAATAAACACAGTTACAAAAAATGTTTTACAACAAAACTTTGTATTTATATGCGTTATCGGTCATTAACAGTTGTTCCGGCTACCATACATATGTTGTGTGAGCGGCCATTAAAGGGTTAAAACTAAAAAATGAATAAAAGTTTGATTAAAATTTGTCTTATTTTACAATAGTCCCCATTTACAAGATGCTTTTAATAGAATAATATGAAAATATTAGTAATATAGTATAATTTATTATTTTTCTTATAATTTTCTGGCGCCGTCACCGCAGATTTGCTGGTTTCAGGGGACAGAATAAAAGAAACAAATTGAATTATCTCAACAGATCTTTCAAAGGCGGGAGGACTTTTGAATTAGGAAGAACATTGTTTGACCGATTTTAGGACAGATAACAAAATAAAAGAATAGGAAATTAAAGAATAATGTTGACAAATTTATGTTAAATAATTTCTAAGAATTAATAAACTTACAATAATATAAAACACATTTGAAAATAAATATCTTTTTATAATAGATTTATAAAATTATAAATAAGATTATTATAAATACAGAGTATTTTCCAAAGTAAATTAACACCTTAAAAATGACAAACCTGATTAACCCTAATGGGGCCGAAACTATTTCCTTTAGAAAAAATGAATTTTTGATATTAATTCTGGTTTATTATATCTAAATAACTTGTTCTACATTAAAAAATAAACTGATGAGTTCAAACTCATGACGCATATATACAAAGACTATTGCACCTAATGCCGCCTGTTGCTGAGTCGTCAAATTGATGTAAAAAATATTTGAGCAGTGTTCTTTTAAAATGACGGTGGCCCCATTCGGGTTAATAACTCAAAATGACAACAGTGTTTCGATAGGACAAGTTGACAAAAATTCTCAAATTATTTTTTTGTAAGTATGCGTGTTATAATAATGTTCTATGACTAATGATGATAATTTCGTTGAGAAGTAATACATAGCAATCTATCATATTTTTTGTTTTTAAGAAATTAATTACAATGACACGCAAAGGAGGTGTTAAAGTTTAAAGAGCTGTTAAAGATTACTCGAGGTCAGAAAATTGGTCAATAAAAAGCAGATAATCGGTCAAGGAGAATTGCTGCTACTTAACAAAAATCCTTTGTCAGCAATCAACAACATTGTTAACTAATTTCATCGGTATGGAAAAGTGTGTTTATCATCCATATTGCTGACTTCAGCTTTCAACCCCTTTTTTTGTTTTATTAATATAAAAATTGAATCGAATGTTCATGCTTTTTAATTCAAGTATCTCCAAAAATCTAGAGTTCCAATGGCTAACGCACACATGTATCTCTAAATTCATGGTAACAATGGTTGAGGATCCTGTTGGAACCTACTTTTGTTGTCAATGATTCACAAGTCATTTCACGGCTGGAAAACAATTATCTTCTGCAATGAAGTTCCTTTTAGCCGTTTTCAACTATCGGCCATGTCTCTTAGTGTTGACCAAATCATGAATTGAATGTTAATATCTGCACGTTTAACGAAGTTCTAATTATTTGGATCGAGGAGCCATCTCATTTAGTGATAGGTTCCAGTTAATGCTTTAAAACGTTCTGCAAGTTTATTCTATTAAACTTAAATCATTAAATTTTATGCCACAAGATAAATTAGAAATTTATTTAAATTGTGCGCAATACCACATTTATTAAACAACTAACATTTGTAACAAACTGATGACAAGCAATATATTTTACAGTTTTTTTGAAAAAATAATAAAGTAAATTTTAAATAACATTCACACACACAAACAATCACGATAAAATTTGTTTTTAATTGTTTTTTCTTTTAAAACACACACACACATAAACATAAATATTTGTATTGGTAAGTTACCAATAATCATTGACTTTAGTTCTACAAATTTCATACTAGACGACTAATAACATTAAAATATAGCACCGTTGTTTTCTTTATGAATTATATGTATTTACATTTATTTAATGTCATTTTTATTTGGATGGACTAATTAACAATGAATTTTAAAAACCTTATTTCTTAAACTTTGAATTGGAAAATCAACCTTCAGATTTTAAGTGTTTTTGATCTGATATTTGTAAAAATCGTTTTCAGTGTTACAAGAAAAAATTCAACTTTTCAAGAAATATGTAGATGGTTTTTTTAAATTTTATTACTACCAAAATTCATATGTATTCGGACACGTAAAATAATTCTTATTAAAAATTTTAAATTATAAATAATATATAATTATTTGTATTATAGATGAATTAATTGGATATTTTACGATAAACTAAATACAATTCTAAAATAATTTGAAGAAATCATATAAAAAAGTTAACTAATAAAAATTTTATTCGCATTTAAAAATTTGTACTCAAATTCAAAATAATTCGGACACCCACTATTTAAAATCCTTGTAACATCGCCATTCGCTTTTATGACATCTTCCATTCTTCTATTCATTGAATTGTATAAACCCTGACATTTATCAATGGGAAAACTATTCCATATTGCTAAAATTTTATTCTTCAAATCAATTTTATTTTTAGGACGTTTTTTTCGCAATTCCTTTTTCATAATTGCCCAAACATTCTCTATGGGACTTAAATCTGGACTTTCTGAAGGCCATGTTCAGAAGGACATATTATTTTTCATAATCCAAGTTTTTGTAAATTTAAAAGTATGAAAAGATGTTCCATCTTGTTGAAAAATGAAATCTCCATTGTCAAAATATTGCGTGATAGATGGGATGAGACTTTCCCTTAATATCTCGGTATACTTTGTAGAGTTCATTGTGCCCTCTATAAAGTGAAAACTGCCAAGTCCCTTGCTTGTCATACAACCCCAAATCATTACACTTTCTGGAAATTTCAGAGTTCGGTTTAAACAGTCCGATAATAATGACTTGGTACTAAGTCTTAAGACCGATTTTTCATTTTCGCTCATAGACAATTCAAAACAAGATTCGTCTGAAAAATTAACTTTATTCCAATCATTTTGGCTCCATTTACTATGATGAAGAGCCCATTCAAGTCTCTTTTTCTTTTGAATAGGTGACAGAAACGGTTTGCCTTTAGCCTTAAAGAAGTGTTACGCAATGCTTATATTTCATTAAGAAAATCTTATCTTGTAGAATGAATATTCTTGTATTCGACGTAGACAAGTGAACGTAGACATGTTTGCATACTCCATTTCTCCTTGATTTCTTGAACAATAGCACGATGATATTGAGGAATTAACCTCTGCAAACACCGGTTATCAGTAGCGGAAGTCAACTTTGGTCGTCCAGATCTCTTTGGCGATGAGTAATTCTGACGGTATTTAGCTTTTCTAATGTTATCGAATACCGTCGTGTTTTTTATATATCTTTAAAATTTTTGTCTTAAAATTTCCCTTACTGATTTTCCTTTAACGGACATGGCAAATATTTTCTCACGCATTTCCGTATGCATCTTTTTTCCACGAAATTTTTATTAGTTAACTTTTTTATTTGATTTCTTCAAATTATTTTAGAATTGTATTTAGATTATCGTAAAATATCAAATTAATTCATCTATAATACAAATAAGTACATATTATTTGTAATTTAAAATTTTTAATAAGAATTATTTTACGTGTCCGAATACATATGAATGTGGGTAGTACTACATGTCATCTTTTATTCACACGTGAGAATTAAAGAGAGCATCCTCTGAATGAAAATTCATTCGCAATATCAGTTCAAAGAGGATTGAATTTTAGGATCGTAAAAAACCAAACGTTTCATATATATGTGAAAAATGTTAGCAGTTATCTGATAACACTTTATCAAGTTCACAAACATTGCTTAACAGAAAAATGTTTCTGTTCCTAGATCCATCTCATTACAGTATATATCAAATGTTATAAAAATTTTAACTCTTTGGATAGCTCTAAATGTCCGTTCATGGTCGATCTGGCCACATGCTTGAATGAATATTTGAAAAGATTTTACAAAAAAAGCATTTTTTGAATTAATTAAATAATTAAAAAAGTGTGTAGAGTATGTCAGCTGATAAGTTGAAGTATAATGTTTTTTTATATAATTAATTTATTTGTGCTAAAATGGAATCTTAGTTTTTTTCCTGTCTCTTATAGTTTAGATAATTATTGAAATCACTTTAAATTAAAAGAGAATAAAGTACAGAGTATGGGTACCCTCCAGTTGTGTCTAAGCCCGAAGAGAAGCTTAAACCATTTTGACTGCATTTTAGGTCAAGTATATCAAAGGTAAAGATAAATTCACTCTGCAATTTGTAAAGTTAAGCACATGAGACCCTTGACGTTTCCAAGTTACTTCATCTTAGAAGACCACGTTTATTATACTGTTTATACTGTTTATTTGGTTCGGAATTTTGCCTGTTTCATGGCTCTATGTAATTAATATTTAATTAATTTATTAATTTTTTTTATAATTTTGTCACTTAAAAAGACAAATGAATATTGACAAAAAAATCGAAAACAAAAGAAACACACAAAATAATATATTCATAACAAAAACATTAATATTTCACAAATAATACAAACTAAAAATAAAAAAGTTATTTATTCATCAAAACAAAAACAAAACAACATAACGAAAAATGTCCTTTAAAATATAAATAAATCAATAAATTCTCAATAAAATATTTATCTTAAAATAAGAAATAAATTTTCAAAAATAAGAACATGTTTATTTGAACCTTTCTTTCTACATATATTATTAAAAAAAGTTTTGGGAGTAAAAAGGTAAATAATATTTTTTAATTTTCTTGAGAAATATTACCAAAAAGTATTTTGTTTTACTAAGGTACAGGGTGCGGCAGCTATTTGAGAACACGTAATATAGACACCATATCTTTTTGTGTGTTATAATTACATAATTTTATTTTTGCTGGTAGACATGGCAGAAGCTACTCTTACGA
>MQRK01210695.1:1470-17535 GCA_001938485.1 Girardia tigrina | reverse complement strand
TACAAAAATAATATGGGACCAATAAATCAAACTAATCAATAAATCATTGAATAAAAATGAATTCGTATCATTTTCTTTAAAAATTAAGTAAAACGACACTATAAAGGATCAATTCCATTGTCACAAACGAACCATTGGCAAATATCAATGGTCTTTTGAGAAAACGATATACTTACACTATCGTTCCTTACTTTAAAGGTCAATTAAAAGGAAATCTTTGAGATTAAATTCCTCAAAATCAATACAATCCACTTAATTTGCTTTTAGTGCATTTAAGTTTTAAAAATATGAAAAAACGTTTTCTAGCAAGTATTATATATTCTAAAAATTCGTATTATATATACTAAAGTCCGTATGTGTTGGTTTAATACATTGCCCAGTTTGATCTAATGATGGGCTTTTCATCCCTAAACGTATTGTCTCATCTCTTATATTTAGATTTTACATTCGATTTATATATATATATATATACGTTAAAGAATAATTGTCATAAATATTTTCACTAAAATTTTAAAATTAAAAATTAAATATTATTTGAATTTGATTGAAATTTTAAATAAATGTATAATTATTTAAATATTTTCATTAAAAATTAAATATGCGTTAAAGAATAATTGTCATAAATATTTTCACTAAAATTTATATATATATACATAAAATAAATATAATTTAGGTTAACTTTGTATAATTTTATAACACTTTTTTCCATGGGAAATTGAACTTGAAGCTGCAATAAAATAAAAAAAATCAATTATAATATTATTAATAAATCGAAAATTATTTCCTTTGGTCGTAAAAAATTTCTATTTTAATATCATTCTTTTTTATTTTTGTTTTGAAATTTATTAAATATGATTAATTAATTAAATATAATTAGTAAATAAATATTAAATATGAATTAATAGATAAATAATGAAAGAAATTACTGAAGCATTTTTATTTTAGTTATCTTTTTCATATTATTATAACTTTTTTACTATTACTATTATGAGGAGTAAGTTAATTTTTAGTTCGCTGATCAACATTTAAATAGTTTTAAAAAATAATTTGAATTTAAATCAAATTCAAAATTTTAAATTAAAACTTAGAATAATACTTAAATACTTTAAATTTAAATTTGAAAATATTCTTTATTAATTCATTGGAATAAAAATATTATTTAAGTAGAAAAAAAGTTGATCAAAACATATCTGATTAAGTAGTTTTAAAATTAATAATTTTAGTCAAAATTTGAATTCTTTTAAACAGTATTAATATGGGTAAAAATTTATTTTTAAAATTTTAAATTAAATTAGAAAATGATTCAAAAATCAAATATTTAATATATAAAAAAATGATAATTAAATACAAGGTATTTTCAAAAAATTCAAAATAGTAAAAATATTATAAAATATTTTTTTAAAAAAACGCAAAATTAAAACCTCATATAATATTTCATTTAAAAAACTAAATTATAAAAAAACAGCATAAAAAGATTGAAATAAACAACAAATTTAAAAATTAAATATTTTCATTAAAAATTTAATATACGTTAAAGAATAATTGTCATAAATATTTTCACTAAAATTTTAAAATTAAAAATTAAATATTATTTGGATTTGATTGAAATTTTAAATAAATGTATAATTATTTGAAAATAGAAATCAGCGGTTTTATTATTAAATAAGAAAATAGTTAAAAATTTTGTTTGAAAATTGTGTGTAATAAAATTATAAATTGAGTAAAAAATGATTTCTGAAATTAATGTTACACCACCTTATTAACATTATGACCATAAAAATAATTATCTAAGAAAAAGTAGTTATTATTTTTACAATTATTACATTTACTAAAATTCATATATTCTAAAAAATTTTCACGGATTGTATAAAGAATTAAAAAATTAGTAAATGAATAATTTTGTTATTTTAAATTAAATTAATATTTCCGTAATCACTGAATCTATGAACAGGTTAAACTTTTGACTCTCTTTTTATTTTCTGATAATTGTGAAGTATTTCTTTAAAATAGAATATTAAACATTTACAAAATTTCTTTGAAAGTAAGATTAAACTAGAAATTATTCTCATGGAAAAATATTTTTCTTCATGGGAAATATCGTTGTAACAGAAAATATTTAAACCGGAAGTAACAGTTCCGGTAAGTAGTTAAAAGTTATATTTCTGGTCAGTTATATCCTGATAGGACCATTATTATAAATTTTCTTCACATTACATATAATTTATTTATTATTTTTAATCAACATAAAATTGGCCAAAGAAAATTTTATAATCTTTCACTAAATTGTATTTTTACTTAATTTTCTTTTAATTATAATTTATTTATAATTAATTTTCTTTGTTTCTGTAAAGAAATAAAAGAGACCAAAGATTCAGAAAGAGAAATTTGTTATATAAAAGGACTTCAAAATATTTAAAAAGAAAGAAATTTTTCATACGAAAAGAAATGAAGAACATTTTGCAGTCTAAACTATAATTTTGTGACTCAACGTTGCTTGAGATTATAAAAACTGTAATAAATATTGATATACGTATAATATATAGTATAATATATATAATATATAATATATACGTATAATATAATATTGATATACGTATAATATAATATTGATATACGTATAATATATATATTTCACTTCTCCAAATAATAATATAGATTTTTTTTTTAATTTTAAAATCTAAAGAAATTTAAATAAATACAAAAATATTTTAAATTTAAAATGTTCAAAATGATTTTAAATTAAAACAAACAAAAAGAAATAAGTATATAAAACCAAAAATATGTACATTAATAACAATTGATATATTTTAGTAGGAAAATAGTTAATAAATGTTTTTAAATAAGAATTTTTATAATATTAAGTTAAACAAGATTAATATTTACAATCTTTTTAGAATACTTAAACAAATTAATAATCACAACTTTCCCCTCTTTTATCATTCGTTATTTACTTTCTTAATCCACTCAATTATTCGACGAATTATGTTTCCATCTTTCAGATTCTGTAGTTCCAATTGGTGTAGCGATATATGTCTTAAAATTTAGTACGGTCCATCGAATGGAAAAGTGTCCTTTCTCAGTTTTGTAGAATCTTGTTTTACAAAGACTTTCTGACTATCCTAGAAATGTTGATTTGTTCTCTTCTCTCTGTCCGATTTTTCCATTCGTCTTGTGACTTTCTCTAAATTTTCTCTTACCTTCATCTTGATCACGTTGCTATCTTCCTTTTTAGCTATTCCTACTGCCGAATGTAAGTTAATTTTTCTACCAAATACAACTTAGAAGGGCGAATATCCGGTCGTACTCTGAAATGTTGCATTTAGACAGAATTCTATCTTCGGATCGAGCTGTATTTCTTCTATTTTCAGGATTCTCATATCTTCTAACTTGATGTTTTTCTTTCTTTGCCATTTCTGCATACGATTTTTTGACGGTTAAAACATCATTTCTTTCTTCTTTTGATATGCTGTCCTCATAAATCTTAGCTTCCGCTCTCATTTCGTCCATCGAGATGGTTGGTTTGAAAACAAATCGATCCTTCAGAACTTGAGATTTTATCCGCTTTTTCAAAAGTTCATTCAAAATTTCTTCGTCGCTGTGTTTCCTAAAATTTTCAATTGCTTTCAGAACCCTTAATTCGAATGTTAAAAATCTTTGTTTAAGAATCTTTCACCTTGACAAATTTGGCTTAGTTTGTCGAATTCTTCCAACAGCGTTACTTTCTTAATAAATGTTTTCTAGAACCAATTTTTGGATTCCACATCTGACATTCGTTTCTTACGCTCTTCTGTTGCATTCCCCCAAAGAATTTTCGCTTCGTCTATCAACAAATAGTTTCACATTTCCGAGAATGTTAACCCAAAAACTTCTGAGCATTGGTATATGTCACTATACCATATTTGACCTTCTTCAGAATCCACTCCATTGTACTCCTTCATTTTCTTCTCAGGGGTTTCCTTAAAGATTGATGGCAGTTATAGTTTAGGAAGCCTCAAAACCTTTATTGGAACACCAGCGTGGTCGCCAGTTAAATCTCCAGGTTTCACTTCAGGATTCATGATATCGAAAAGTAGAATTTATTTAATATTTACAATCTTTTTAGAATACTTAAACAAATTAATAATCACAACTGATAACGACAATGGCATAAATGCGACTAACATAAATAAAAAAGGATTTCTTCTGTTTTTGTATTACTTCAATATTTACCGACATTTTCGTCAACAGATACGCTTAAAAAGAATCTGTATCGACGAAGCTTGCCTAATTTGCTTAAGCCTGAACGGTCGAGAACGATGCTTTAATTATTTTGTCCCAGCGACTATTATTTTTCTCTGACTTTTTTATTTTAATAACTGACAATTTTTGCCAGAATGCTCCGCCTTATGCAAGTTTTTGTCGCCGAAAAAAGAAGCTTATTCAACTGGAAATCGAAAGTAGATTGAATTGACTTTTACCAAAAGAACACGATGCAAATTTGGATAATCAATTATATAAACAAATTAAATACAGCAACATCAAGCAATTTGTTTTTAGATATATTAAAATATAAAAAAAGTAATAGATTTATTTAAATTGAAAAAGTGTTAATATTAAGACAAAAATATGGAATTTTAATTTGACAATTTATTGTTGTCATTGTTTAAATAATAATTCAAAAATATAAAAAAAATAATTTTTCAATAATTTATAAATACTTATTAAAAAGATTTTTTTAAATATTAATTGACGTTTCTTTGATCTTAATAGTTTTATATTTTATAATATTTTTTTTAATTTATTACCAGCAAGTTATCTCTTTAAATTAGGTTTTTTTGGAAGTGCCTCGTGAGTAAATGAATCAATAAATGGTAATAAAAAAATTCGTGATAATATGATTTCCTTGTTCGCTAATATAAAATATAAATCCCCTGAATCTGGATATATCTTTTCGATTTCTAGTAAACATTGTCGAGGGTGTTCAACATCTTAAATCATCAATTTTATTAAATGTATTTCCATATGCATATGAACTTTTAAATTATTTAACAATAATATAAAATTCGTGATATGTTCAACAATAAATTCCTGACAACTCTCGGATTTTTGTTCGGATCCTGTTTATAAATTTACTTAAAATGAGTGTAACGCCAACAAAATTGAAGATACAACTTATAGTCTCTGCAAGCGGACCAAAAAGCATAGTCAATTGAGTAAGGGAAATAATATTTCCGAATATATTTGAAAATATAAAAGGAATTCAAAGAAAATAATTTTCAAATTATAATTTATCAATTTAAAAATTATTAGGTTAAGCAATCATCACTTTCATATACATATAACTTTCACAGATAATGTTGATTTAGTCTGAAGATGGCGAGTAATCCGCACAAATTAATAGCAATAAATTTTGAAAAATGGTATTCAAAAAAAATTCAAAATTTTGTATGATAACTGATAGGGCTGGCGAACTTATAGATATTAAAATTTTTAAAATAGCATAAAATATAAATTATTTAAAGAGATTGTTATTTAAATGTGTTAATGACGATTAACACATAATTTATTAAATAAATTATAATTTACTAAATAGTTAATAATTTAAAAAATATAACGTTATAAGATATAGATTTTAAAATTTTAAGAAACATAAAATAACGTTTTAATAAGAAAAAAGAATTTAAAATTAATAAGTTGCAATGAAGTTTTAATAAAAATATAAAAGATTTGAATTTAATAATTTACGATACGATTTTAATAAAAAAATAAGAATTTAATAATACTAAAATTCGTAAGTAAAGTTTTTAATAAAAAAATATTTACATAAATTTATGACGATTATTAAATCATATTTATATTTATATTTATCTATTTCTGATTCGTACAAAATAAGAAAATAGTTCCTCGAAAAATTGTTTTAAAAATCGTTATTGTTAAAGAAATATTTTGTTACATATTGTTGGGGTTTCGAAAAATACATATGAACACTTTTGACAACTCGCAAAATCTATATTATTCTCTCTATTTCCTGCCATCGTTTTTTTTAACTTTTCTCCGATTTCTCAAAGAATAATTAGATGTTCTGATACTTTTTTCATAATTTCAATTATCAAAAATATACTCTTTTTGTTTTAAGAACAGAGGGTCGACCAAATATATTTATGTTGGGTATTAAAAAATCTTTAATTTTAAATATTTACTTTTTTAAACACAAATCTTTATTCTTTTATCTTTAATCTGACTCCAATTATTCAGAAAGGACTTCCAACATAAATATATAGACAATGAACACAAATTCTTTTTTAAAACTTTATTTCAAATAACAAAAATTAACAAGTCTAAAATAATAATAATAATTCAATTCTTGATGACAGAACACAAACACAAATCAATATTTCTTGCGAGTTAACAGATTACAGTAAAAACTGTGAATCTCCAAAACGAACGATGATTAAAAACTTAAAAACCTTGTTCTCCCATACGGGATACTTATGGTTTTTTAAAAAAGAAAGAATATTTTAAAAGAATAATAAATAAAAATAATTCTTGATAATAATTTTACTTGCTTCCTTGGTTTTGTTTTTCTTGAGAGAATTTTTTGGGCAAACTAAACTAAATTTGCTGCTGTTTATATAGTAGTTTTGATCAGCCTTGAAAATTGATAAAATAAATCAAAGACTAAAATATTTTTAATTTTAAATTCCAAATTTTGTTAAACTGAATATTATTTTGTTTAAAATTAATAATTTTACCAAAAGAATTATTTTAAATTTTTTCAACATTAAATTTTGTGAAAAGTGTTCATATGTATTTTTCGAAACCCCAACAGTATTATACTTCAATTAATGATTTCGAACCTCACAATAACAAACTAACTGGATTATTTTAATTTAATATAAAGGTCTACTTTTGTTTCATAAATTCTCATGTGATGTAACACAGTGTTCTTCTTGGTCCTTCTTTTATTGTAAACACATTGTAACAAGCAAAGGAAATTGATTTCTATATTGAGTACTTTGTCTCCTATATTATTCTTATATTGTTAATTTCATTTGGACCCCCTATCCCAATGCGGTAAACTCTCTTTCAGAACAAAGTAAAGTACACCAACACTTCTTAGAGACACCCATATGCTTTTTATATTAGTTTAAATAAAATGTTTCAAATGAAAATAAAGCAGGGAACAAATATTCCACAAGGGCTAAACTAACAAATTATCCTAATTAAAGACACAAGTTTAATTTAACATTAAGAAAAAAATTAATTAGTAGCATAATTTGGTAACATCTCGAAGTAATTCTGTTGATTTCTGTTGACTAAACTTGTTAAATTTACTTTTTAATTATTTTATGTTGGTAAATGGAGGGGTGAAGCATTTTTTACGTTAGAGCTACGAATAAGAACTCATAATACATTAGCAAAAGACATTTACTTTAAGGTACGCTGAGAATAGACTTGATCGATCTAGCGAAAATTAATGAGGACATCTCGAAACTCAGTACGACCTCTTCAACTGTGAACCGTCAATCTACTTAAGTTGCAAACTTAAATCATTCTTCATATTACTTTACTTCCAACTTTTCAGTACAGGTTGTTGATTGTTTAATACTTTGTTGCCTGAGACATCTCATAGGGAAAAATAGTCTATAGTTCTTGCTGTCCTAAATTTTGGTATTCATCCAAAGATGATGGGTCAGATATTTTTGAAATAGAAATCTGTCATTATCACAAAGACTTAAAATCGGGGATGCTGTCTCAAGTTATCAATAAAACTTCCTTCCTGTAGATTGGATTTGATTTAGTACTTCCGTAGTTCCGTTTTTTATTATTCTTAAGTGAACTTTAATTAACATATCAAGTCTTTATAATCAAGTCATGTCCGGAATTAAAATGATCAACAAATAATCTACTAAAAATGCGATGAAAAATTGATCCAATAATTTATAAACTATACATAATTATATTACGATAATTTTTAAGTATTTGCTAATATTAAGATAATATTTTTTTCCTATCAAATATTTATTCAAATTAAGGAAGAAATTAAAGGCAGTTTAGACTAGGTCTTGTGAGTATGGAGGATGATGCCGAAGATCCAACTCAAGTTCCTGTAGTTTGTCACGGTTTTAAGAACAATACATGATTTTGCATTGTCATGGAGCAAAATGGTAGTCGACATGTTTACCAAATATGTCTGTTTGTCTTTGAATATCCTCATCATATCTTCTAATTGGTTTGAGGAGACATCTACTGTTATCGACGAACCTGATTTCATGAATTTAAGAGATTAAATGTTCAAAATTCTTTTGATCAGTTGTTTCTTTAAGTTTGTAACCCACATCAAAAAGTCAGTCGTTGAAATCGATGAAGAAGGAGACGATTTTATTTCAATATCTGTTAATCTTTACCAAGTCAGGACAGTAATCATTGTTCCAAAAGTCCCAATTGCAAAGTCGTATCACAGTTGGACCACCACAAAACTGAATAATTTCTACGCGGGCCTGGATTCTCATAAGAGATATTTTTTGTATTTTCAACAGCTCGAAGAAAAAACTATAACTAATAAGAATTGGTTATATTTATTAATTCTTTATATCCTCGGTTTCCAATCATTAAAAAAAGACTTCCTCAAAGCTCAGATGTAATGGACCATCCCGTACAAGGACACCAAATTTAATTTAAAAAATATTAATAACAACCGATAAGTTTTATTATTTTGTAAAAGTCCGCTTTTTTCTCCAGTTCCTGATACCGAAAGATTATTTTTAAGTAGGTTTGTAATACGTCTAGTCATAAACTTGTCAAGACGAATGAAAAAAAAGCTTACATTGAAAGGGATTTAATGAAATTATAGGAAGAACCTTAAATTTTTTCATTTATTAGAATTTAAATACAAAAAAAATTAAACAGTGACTAAAAATATCTAATTTAGTGATCGAATTTGGTAAACATGTCGACTACAATTTTTCTCCATGAGAATTCAAAATCACGTACTGTTCTTAAAACCGTGACCAAAGTACAGGAACTTGAGTTCAATCTTCGGTATCATCCTCCATAATGACAAGACCTAGTCCAAACTGACTTCAAATTTTACTTTATCATTCATTATTTTTGTTAAAAGTACATGATTTTGGAGTAGATTTAAGTCAATGGAAAATATTTTTCTATTGAAACGAGTGGAAATAGTTGGATTTTACGCCATATTAAAAATTTTAAGGGTAACTATAATGATCATGATAAAGAATTTAAAGTTATTTAAATAATTTTGCCATAAAATATGATATTATTATTATCGAATCATTGTTACTGAAGAATCATCAACCATGCTAAAACGTGCAAGGTGATTCATCCAATCATATTAAAGTTTTTTAAATAACCTTAAAATATTTTTAAAGCATGGTTTTTTTGTTTTCTACGTATATAACATAAGAGTTTTTTTATTACCATAATTTCCGCACTATAAAGCGCACCGTATTATAAGCCGCATATTACCCGCTTTTCCCAAAAAAACATTATAAACATTATAAAACAAATAAAAACATTATAGAAAAGTATAATCCGCAGCTCTTAAATTATGACTCATTTCAGGTTTTTAAGTGCTCCTTATAGTCCGGAATTTACGGTACTCTGAATTTGTCATAATGGTGAAAAGCGTCTGTTTTTTAGAATAAATTTAATAATAAATTGCCTTTGTTTTTATATGTATAATCAAATATAAGATCCGTAAATCATCAAATAAAATATTAATTTCACATAAAAATTTATTAAAGAAAATTAAACCCAAATTTAAACGAATTTCTGTTCGTTAATCCAATTTATTCATTTCACCAAAATACATCTTCTTTGAAATTAAGTTTCTACTTTTGTATAAATTTATTAAACTTTCAATGTTAAACAAAATTTTTATTGTAAAAAAATACATTTTAGTTTTATTGAATGATAAAACTATATAAAATTGACTTTTAAAATTAGGTTACATTCTTCTAAGGTTTAAGAGAAAAAGTATAACTGATTTTCAAATTTTCTTATTTTTTTCTTTATTTCAAATAATAAATTAATAGAAAATTTGCGTTTAATATTACTAATAAAATGTCTTACATTTGTTGTTTTTATCCATCCCGATACTGCGTCAATTCTGAAATACTCGTAGCCCTTTTGGTCCAAACTATAACGAATTTGAGCCCCTCCATCTCTGTCTGTCGCATTCAAACGAAGAAATAATGTATTCGTCGGAGTGTTTTCTCTTAGAGACACTTCATACACTAATTGTCCGAATTCCGGTTTGTATTCATTAACATCCCGAACGTGAATAAGAATAACCCGGTCGGTCGTTTTAGGAGGCTCTCCCGAATCACTGCAACTAATCCCCGCACTTTTCAACTGTCCACTTTCGAAATCAAACGCCCGAATTGCGGAAAGAGAATAAAGATTTTCGGACTTTTTCATCAACTGGAAATCGATAACCGATTCCGGATGTAAGCGACAGGAGACCTTGGAATTATTTCCAATATCATCATCTGTGACTTTGATGGTACAAAGATTCCCTGACTGTGAGTTCTCGCGTATTTCGACGGGTTCATTTGGTAAAATAGTAATTTTTGGATAATAGTTATTAATATCGACCACGCGAATCGACACCGGGGCTTTTTCTTTTTGGGCGTTATTAACATCATTATCTTTCGCTATCACATTAAACGAATAGACTTTACGAAGGTTAGCGGCTAATCGCCTTTCGAGACGGATTTCCCCCGATCGAGAGTTGATCCCAAACGTCTGTAATAAATCTGGATCCAGAGGAGCGTCAATAGAATAGGTTATCTTTCCTAAATCACCGGAATCTAAATCGAATGCGTTAACCGTTAATACCGGACTTCCGGTTTCCGCGTTCTCTAAAATCTGGACGCTATAAAATTTCTGACTAAATTCGGGTTTATTGTCATTTTCATCTAAAATCTCTATATTTAATTCTTTCTCTGAACAATTATCTTTATCGCATGCTTTTAAAATTAAAGAATACTGTTTCCTTTTCTCGTAATCAAGCTCGGATTTCAGTCTTAGACTTATTTGAGGGAACTTGAACGAGTCTAACTCAAATTTACCGGAAGAATCATCAAGTTTGTAAAACAAAATGCGGTTTTCCGCCGAAAAATCTGTATCGATCGCCGATTCAAGCGAGATGGATGAGTTTATGGGCAAAGACTCGCTTAATGTTATCGTTTGCTCGTTGACGGAAAATCGCGGTGAATTATCGTTTAAATCGTCAATTTGCACATTCAAATTGAGAGACTCGTCAAAGTCGTTGAAGTTATTGACGAGAACATTTGTTTGAATCAAACATAACGACTGTCCACAACAGATCTTCGATGTTTGACATAACGTTTCCAAATCAATCTTTTTCTTTAATGTTATGTCTCCGTTATCTTTGATGTGGATGAACGGACTGTCGCAAGTGAACCTAAGATTGGTCTCCCGGACTCTTTCGGGTAGACCGTGTTTGATTGTCCCTATGACTTGGTTCGGTTGAAACTCTTCTTTGATCGTCACATTCACCGACAAACAAGAAACACGAAAATCGTAAATGAAAAAAATCCACAAAAATTCAAATTGCAATAATTTTTTAAAAATCATTTTCAAATTAATAATAATTAATAATAACAAAAAGCGATTTGTTTGTATTTTTCCTTTCGAATTTTTACAAATTTTGTAAATTTTTCATTTTATTTTTTCAAGTACTCCAAAAAGCAAAAGATCAATTTTGATTGGTGGAGTTTTCCACTAATCAAAAATCGTCGTTCTAGGACAATTTTATCATTGATGAAAGCGTGTGTGCATCTCCATCTGGCACATAATCTATCGTATCGGCCGTGACACAATTCGGTGATGTGTGTCAGTGTGCGTGCGTGCGTGTGTAATTTCGTGACTCATATCCTTGATAGAATTTCCGAATTTTAACCAATTAATTTTTCTTAGACTTTCATAATATTATTTATATAACATTTTTTGGTTGAAAGTAATTATTAATTAATTTTAATTATTTATTAATTTCTCTACATTTAAAACACTTTTGAAGTGTATCCTACTAAAAATTTGCCATTTTAAACGTAACAAGATTAACTTTTCATTAATTATTTAAAAAACAATTATTTGTACTTTTAATTATGATGAAGCCTATTATTATTATGAATTCCTATAGTAATTTGTTCTTTAATTGAAGGATGAGGTGCAAGATCTCTATGAGCGTTGTTAAATACTAGTCCATCGAGTACTCTTTCTGACCTTCAGTTATTGTTTTTGAGGAATGGTGTTTATTGTATGTAATTTTATGATTGTGTTTCTCCTACCCAGATGGAAGATTGATATTTGCAATGTTTTGAACCTTCGGATTATTTATACAATTTGAAATTTAAAAAACAGCGTTAACATTAAAATTAATAAGTATTTAATAATATTTTTTTAGACAATTTTAAGTAAAGATTTATTTAATCATATATAAAGTATTTAAAATGAATTACAATATTTTTGAAAATAATTTTTAAATATTTTAGCTAGGAATTATAATTCGAATTTGTTCGAATAATTAAAGGTTTAGAAAAAGAATATTATTATGTTGTTGCAAACACAATGCAGGCTTTTGAACCTAAACTTTAAACAAATGTAACTCAGCACAAAATAAACTTTATTAATCGGAATAAAAAACCATCAGAATCAATATATTTTTGCTAACGAGAAGCAAGTTTATTGATGCCCCTAGTGTAGAACTCCTGAGTTCTGGACGCTAGAAGACGTTAAAGGCGTTTTCGGCGTTGTCCTGGTTTTTGAAGCATTTTTCCTGAAAGAAGTGTTCCAGATGCTTTAAAAAAATGGTAGTCAGCGGGCGAGAGGTCCAGTAAGTACGGTGGATGAGTCAGAGTTTCGTAGCCCAATTCGTTTAGCTTTTGTAGGGTCGGTTATGCGTTGTGTTGCCGGGCGTTGTCGTGTAAGAGATTTGGCCCATTCATATTGGCCACAATCAGACACATACATCGGAGCTCAGGATGCATTTTGTCAATTTGTTGGCAGTACTTCTCTGTGGTGATTGTTTTACCCATATTCAGTTAACTTTGATGAATGAGACCGGCTTCAAACCACCGTAAAAAAACGTCACCGTTCAAACAGTCACCATAACCATCTTTTGGTGGAGTTTCGGTTTCGAAAAGTTTTGAGGAGCCTCATCGCGGTCCAACCATTGTGATGAACGTCGCCGATTACCATAGATAATCTATTTCTCATCACAAGTCATAATCCGATCTAAAAACGCAGACGTAGGGCAAAGAACACCTCAAAACGACAATTTATTGACTTTCGTTCAATTCGTGAGGCACGCATTTATCGAACTTTTTCGACTTTCCAATTTAATTCAAGTGCCAAGTGACGGCTGATGGATCAGGCTCTTCTGAGAGTGCTCGAACAGTTATGCGTAGATCGGCTTCCACCAGCTTCTTCAATTCGTCGTTGCCAATCGTCGATGGGTGGCTACCATGAAGCTTATTTTCCAGCCTGGTATTGCCAGAGCAAAACTTTTGATACCAGTGCTGCACAAGGAATTCGATGACACTGCCCTTGACTCAAACTTTGTTGATGTTTCGCGCGGTTTCAACTGCATACGTCCTATCTTGAATTCGTTGAAGTAAATTTTGCGAAAATCATGTTTTGGCATCTGCAATTAAAATCAAAATTATTAACAAAAAACATTATAATAAGTTATAGACAAATATATCTGAAAGAGTATAAATTAAGCTTTCAAATGACTCATAAAATCATCCATTATATAACATTATACATGCTTTAGTCGGATAACATTACGGTCAATACAAAAAATCATAAACCTGCACTTCTTTTGCAACAACCTGATAATTTATCAATCAAGAACGATTTCAAATTACGAAAGTTTTGTGGTGAATTGTCCTGGAGGTAATATGAGTTGTGATGTCAATAAAACTATTCGAAATCACATGAGCGTTCTTAATAGGTATAAAGTAATTTTCTATCTAATTGTATTGATCATATTTATAATTTGATTAGATTCTAAACTTGTTTTGTTCTTTGACATGTGAGTTCAATTATTATGAAAAATATTACTAGAAGAAAACATAAATTCCTGTTTTTCTTTGGAAATTGATATTCCTAGCTAAACGACACTAAACATCAAAACAAATGAAGAAATTAATCAAATTGATTAACAACAAAAAGTAAAACGTTAAAAATTAAAAAGAAATGCAACCAGACGGAAAATACAAACTCCTGTTGGCTTAGACGCAGTGAATGTGAGTGTAAAGACCATCAAATGATTACTATTAAAACGTAGTTTACCTTCGAATCAGGTAACATTACCTTCATTTAGTAAAAAATCAACAAGACATGAACTGCATTGATAAAAATTGTTTGATCAATCGAATATGCCTCTATGGGTACTTTTCCTGATCAGTATATACATCTCCACTACGTGAGCAATATGTAAGACAAGCGATTGTCCATGATAATAGTAAAAGAACACAACCATTCACATCTATTGTGAAAAGAAAATAGTATAGGATTGCTTTAGAATAATAATAAAGAATAACTTATGTGCAGACTAGAAGATGTACGTATATAAAACAATGATTTCGACATTTTGAGCGACTTCCTCAATGAAAAAAAGTTTGTTTTGATGCAAAATTATAACTCTTCGATTAATTTTAGACAATGTCTTAATAAACGTTTAGAAATGTTTCCATCATGTAAAGTATGATTTTTATTGTAAATGTTTGAACTTTTTATGTAAATGAGTAATTGTATAATGTAATTGAAAATGTAAACTCTTCCAAATAATTTATATTTTGAAAACTGTCTTAAAATTGAGATTTAATTTTTAAAAATTTAATAATTCAGTATACTTAAGTATTACAATTTTGACAGAATTTGTAAAGTATATAATTAATCTTAAAGTTCTTATAATACACTGATTTAAACACTGAATAAATACATGAATTTAAATAATGTTTTTTTACATACGAGCATAGGAATTTGAATTTGAGTCGACTCATCAAATTAAATTCATTTTATTTTTATTCTTTTATAAATTTTAAATATAATTAGAAAACTTTGGGGGGTGCAAAAAAAACCCCTTGCACCTCCCCCGGTGGCGCTACTGTGAGTGAAAGAAATTGTCATTTGTCAATGGAATTAATATGTTATAAGTATTTTTAAAAATATTTTCACGAAAGTCCTTGTATGAATCATACAAATATTCATTATTCGAAATCGGTGATGATTTAACAATATAACAATGTGCATGGTTTTCAGTCGATTTCATTGGCTTCCCAGCGTCTTTCGGCGAAGGCGCTGTGTAAATAGAATTACATCGACGCGGACCTTCAAAATTGACCACGCCTAAAGTGGATTCGCTCCATTTCCCCACAAATTTCAAATGTTGATCATAGCAGGATCGACAAATAAACAAACAAAAAAATAACAAAACAAACACACTTTTTAGACAAATATATTATATATAATAATTTTTTAATAGTTTTTTATTAGTCAGAAGTTTGTAAGTAATTTTAAAATACATTGACAATAACGATGTTTAGTCCGATCAATCTAGATATTACTTGTAACATTTTGTATTCTTGGAAAATATGAGTTAAATACTTTTATTGATGTGTTTCGAAGAATATAAATATCCATTTGTTTTAATCGGTGGATCGTCGAAGGAAAGTTTTATTTAAAAATTAATTCGTGCATCTCGTTTAAACTGTTTTAATTTAGACAATAAGTTACCGTGGCAGTATGAAAACCCTGAAGATAGTGCCACAAAACGACGGACACGAGAACATATCCGTGTGGTTCGAACGGTTTATGGAATGTGCAGAAACGTTCCGCGAAGACAAACAAGCGATGTTACCGCTGGCGCTATCAGGGGAGGCGGCAATCGTCTTCAGAGGATTGGGAGAAGCAATACGAGCGGACTTCGATAAAAGTGTAGAGGCGCTTCGCGAAGCTTTTGCACCGAGCCCGAGACTGTCGTGGGCCAGTTTTGTTTCCCGGCGAGAGCGTAGACTTCTTCATGGC